>JAEANM010029807.1:0-10118 GCA_017656035.1 Myanophis thanlyinensis | reverse complement strand
ATTGGCCAAATGTGATTGGACACACAAGGAATTTGTCTTCGGTGCATATGCTCTCAGTGTACAACAAAGGAAATGGTACATTCATCCGGAATCACAAGATACAACACTCAATAATAGTCATGGGGTACAAATAAACAGTCAAATCCCAGGAGACAATAATCAATGTAAATCATAAGGATGTAGTCTCTGCCTATTGGTCTGCAAACTCCAGGAGTCGACCACCGATGGGCAGCTCAGGTTGACTCACTTGGGCTTATGAAATGGCCAGTTCTCATTGCCACGAAAGGACTAGCATCCCTGAAATTGTGGTCTGCCCCTGAACCCAGACTTGTTCATCAGTCTATCCTGTGTCATGTAATACGATCTGCTGAGGGGGCTCTACGGGGGGCTGGTAAGCCCTAGGAGTGGTACGCCTGAAGTAAGGCACTGACCTATGCCCTTGTTTCCTACTCAAATTACGGAGAATCTTCTTATGTTTTGGTTCTGCCTGTCACTGGCGTAACCATAGCAACCCCCAGGAGACAAATTTTGCTGAAGACAGGGTGGTGTCAGCTGAGAATTTCGTGGCCAGATGATCTTGTTGATATCGTGGTGTGATCGGATATCATCCACCAGAATTCTCAACTGTAACTGTCTCAACCACAGCAGGGGCCCTGTTAAAAAATGAGGCTGTGGTAACTGACTTGACAGCCCAGGCAGCTGCCTGGTGTGTCTTGCAGAGTGTGAGCTCTGACTTCCTGTCCTCCTGTCTCGGGTTCATCTGGATTGGATGGCATGGAGGATGTCAGCAAGGCAACCACCGGTGCATCCACCACTGGTGGCTGTAGTGAAAGCTCAAAGTCTGGAACTATGTTAAAATATTTCCGGTCATTGGAGCTGGGATTCAACACTGTGCCCAATAAGTCCCATTGTTGTTGCATGGCGTCCCTAAACAACTGCAGTACAGGGATCTCATCTATTACTATGGGTGACTCCAAAAATAGAAACTCCGCCAGGTCAGCTGTCTCAAAGGGTGAATCGGTCACCCCCGTCTTGACTCCCAGATAGGTGGTGTCCTTGGCTTTGTTTAACAAAGGCCGAAATAAGGCTGGTTTGAAGAGGCCTGGGACTGATGGGGTGTCAGTAACCGCCCCTTCCTCAGAAAGGCCCAGGTCCTCCTCCTCTGAATACACCCCTTGGCTATGCGCGGATGGCAGTGGGTGCCTGGCATCTGCGACTCTGCATACTCTCTGAAGTCCATTTCGGCCTGGTAATATGTCTCATCAAGTGCCTCTGCTTGAAGAGGTGCTGTCGCAGATGGAGAGCGAAAGCCCTGGAGGCCTTGTGCGACCCCCCCCCCCGGTATGGCCTGGGAGATGATGTCATTCAGCTGAGGCATTAGGAGGCTAGACTCCAAGCCCTGCTGCTGTAGGCATGAAGGTCGCCTCCAGGGCCCTCCTTTTGAGAGAGAGAGAGAGAGCTTTTGCGGTAATGGGAGAATGGAACCTCGTTGAGTGGTGCCTCTGGTGATAAGGCCACATACTGGCTAAGTTGCATTGCTGTTGGGTCCAAGGAACAGGGTCTGTTCCTTCTGCTGTCTGGTCTCCTTATCCAGCCTCTTTTTCCTCTACCCTGGGTGCCTTCTTGGTACTGATGGCTTTGGCCTTTATTTTGGCTGCAGCCCCTGCTAATCCTGATTTGCGAAGACGCAGTCTTGGTGCCCTGATCATGTGGAAACAGTATATGTGCTCGCACTCACAGTTGTAGTGGTCTCCTCCATCTTGTGTGTGATAGCTGTTCCAGGCACTCAGCACTGTCCCACTGGCTTCTGTTGGAAGACATAACTGTTATGATGACCGGGTTAGAGATGGCAGGCTTCCAAACTGAATACCTGATGAGTGGTCTGTATGTTGGAATTAGTATAACAGAGATGTGGTCTGAGTAGCAGTGGTGAATTCTCTGGGTAGATAAAAAGATCTACATCTCATAACCATAAACTTCACAATTGGTGAGCAGTAGGTGGAAACGAGGACAGAGTTTTTACACCATTACTGTGTTGATGTATTCACACAGTCCACTGCCACGAGTCTTACCACACAGAGCTGCATTTCTGTTGGCATGAATAGCAGCATCCGGAACTCTATCACTCAGCCATGTCTCTGTGAAAATAAAGATGCAGCAGTGTCTGTACTCACATCGTGTAGCTTGCTGGAGTCTGATGTAATCTAATTTATTGTCCAGGGAGCAGACATTTGCTAGCAGAATGGATGGTAGACCAGGCCGGCTAGGGTTTGCCTTTAGCCTAGCATTAACCCCCGCTCACTTTCCTCATTTCTGCTTTCTGTCGCACCACTTCTGATGCCCCCTCCTCCATCCATTGGCTTCTGGAGATGCAGTGGTCTGAGGGCCTGGACCTCGGAGCAAGCTGAGGTTGCGCAGCTTCTCCCGCAAATCCTCATTAATGGTGTTGGAGTTGTTTCTGTGTTTCCATAGTGTCTGCCAAAGGTACATGTAAACACCAGTTGCTCTGACATCCATATGTTTCATGAGACAGGATACAACATAAAAATAGTACCACTTTGGATCCGGAGTGGCTGCTGCGAGCTACTGCTGCACCACCGTAGAAATGAAGTTTGGTGGTAGGAGGGCAGGATAAGGAACAAGGGAATCCTCAATATCAAAACAGTGAGAAAAAGTAAGTTGTTCAACAATATTATGCACTCTAATTGCAGAAAGTGAAGAGGAACTAAAGAGCCTTTTGATGTGGGTAAAGGAGGAGAGTGCAAAAGCTGGCTTGAAACTCAACATTAAGAAAACTAAGATCATGGCACCCGGCCCTCTCAATTCATGGCAAATATATAGGGAAGAAATGGAGGTAGTGTCAGATTTTATTTTCCTGGGCTCCAAGATCACTGCAGATGGGGACTACAACCAAGAAATTAAAAGACGCTTGCTCCTGGGGAGGAAAGCCATGGCAAAGCTAGACAGCATACTGAAAAGTGGAGACTTCACCCTAACCCTGCCAACAAAAGTGCATATAGTCAAGGCTATGTGTCAGCTCTGTCTCGGTCAAACTTCAAGAAATAAAAACCCTGGATCCGTGATATTTGAACACAGGTATTATTTTACTAAGGCATGACTGATAACAGAAGTCTAAGCAAGGTCTGACAAAAGACCGCGAAAACGCACATACCAAAGGAAACTTTCTAACACCATCATACTGAGCACTGGAGCCCTTCAGTGCTGTTTGCTGTGTCCCCTGCTGTTCACCCTGCACAACTGTGTAGCAGTGCAGTTCAAATCACATCAAGTTTGCTGATGACATGACCATGGTGGGTCTTATTAGCAAGAACAACGAGACAGCATACAGAGAGGAGGTGGAGAAGTTAATGAACTGGTGTATAGCCAACAACCTGTCTCTGAATGTAGACAAAACAAAAGAGATGGTTGTTGACTTCAGGAGGACACAACACAACTGCTTCCCGCTGAACATCAATGGCTCCTCCATAGAGATCGTAGAGAGCACCAAATTTCTTGGTGTTCACCTGGTGGGGAATCTCACCAGGTCCCTCAACACCGATTCCATAACAAGATAGGCCCAGCAGCATCTTTACTTTCTGAGGAAACTGAGGAAGGCACAGCTTCCACCGCACATCCTCACAACCTTCTCCAGAGGGATCATTGAGAGCACCCTGAGCAGTTGCATCACCACCTGGTTTGGGATTTGCACCATTTCGGATTGCAAGACCCTACAGCGAATAGTAAGGACGGCAGAGAAGATCATTGGGGTTGTTGTTCCCTCTGTTATGGACAATCACACCACAGGCTGCATCTGTAAAGCCAGAAACATTGTAGCTGACCTCCCCCCCAATACACACTCTTTACTCTCCAGCCGTCTGGAAAGAGGTACAGAAGCATTTGGGCCCGCACAAACAGACTATGTAACAGTTTCTTTCCACAAGCCACCAGACTCCTCAACACAAAGAAACTGGAACCATAAATACTTGTGTATTTAACTTTTTTCTAAGCTCTTAGTTTTAGAGCTATGTGTAGTTCTGTGTCCTGCTCTTTTTCTTTTTTTTATCTATGGTGTCTGATGTAGCACCTTGGTCTTGGGAAAAACATTGTTTTGTTTCACTGTGTACTGTACTGTATATTGTTGAAATGACAAAAAAACCTACTTGATTTTATTTGACTTGACTTGAGAAAGAGGTGGCTGGATGGAGTCACTGAAGCAGTCGGTGTGAGCTTAAATGGACTCCGGGGGATGATAGAGGACAGGAAGGCCTGGAGGAACATTGTCCATGGGGTCGTGATGGGTCAGACATGACTTCGCAACCAACAACAAAGGATTAATTTATTAATTCTACTAATGGTGTTTGCATGTTTTGAATTGTTTGTTGGGTAGGACATCTGTGTAGCCATTATTTACAAATGAGATTAGACTGAATTAATTGTTTTTCTTTAGCAGTACCTCCTGAAAACTTAATATCATAGAACACCAAGCAATGTTTGTTTCTATCTCTATCATAATCAAATGTGTAAGTTTCATCAATGCCCAGAATAAAATTTTAAAAATACTCCTAAAATCACTTTTTCATTCAGCATGCTGATTTTGATTATAATGAATGCTAAAAGCATCTTCCCCATCTTTATATTTGAATTCATATTTTGTATGTTGACCTGTCATCCAAAAATCTGTTAGTGATTATTTTTTTCTAAATTGTAGAGTGGGCATCTGAAGAGAGAATGCCAACTTCTTTTTTCATTCAATAATTAGGGTACTTGTTTGACAAGCAAAACTAAAGATATAAACCATGACAACAAAATTTATCTTGAAATCAGCTTATGGGATAGCTTAAGTTATTTAGAAAATGTTGGTGTTTTATAGAACAAAGATTGAGAAATCCTGTTTGTAGCTAGCATTCAGTCTGATAAATCAAAGGTGTGCATTTGGCTTTTGGTAAACTTGCCACATAAATAGTACATGGGTGATATGCTTATAGGCAAGAACACACTAAAAAGAGGGGGGGGGACACAAATTGAGAATTCATCCAATACATTAGACTTAATATAATTATGTCCTGTGTATTCAATAGTTTTTTGTTTTTATCCCCCTCCCAAATTAATTGACAACTTTTTTATTATTTCTGTGGCTGAATGCATCTGTAATTCAAACTGTAGATCGTAGTATAGTTCACCTCAGGCACACATTTATACTTCAGTGAAAAATAGCCCTGTACAGTATTCTTCAGGAACTATATACCCTATACCCAATACATTGCATTTTGACCAGGTTGAAAACTTAATGGCATATGTCATGCAATGATGTAGCAGCCTATTTTATTCCACAGCACACTTTCCTAGTCATGGATACAATTAAGAATGATATGAAATAAGCAGAATGAAGGAAAAGACTGGACATGCAAAATTCTACTAAACCCATTTAACTACTGGTATATACCCTGTTTCTCCAAAAAGACGACCCACCTTGAAAAGAAGCCCTATCACATTTTTGACCACATGCAATGAAATTAAACCCTATCTACAAAATTACCCCTAATTAAGACCCTGCCCACCCTGAGGTGCAAGGGGTGGGCGAAATACACAGGTGTAAAAAATAAGCTAGGGTGGGAATGGAAGGTGGAACTGCCCTACTTACCAGGCCTCACACACCCCGACACCTGCCTTGACTTCTTCTGTGGCCACTTCTTCTGCAGCCGCTTTGTGCTACTCACATGCATCGTCCCAGCCTCCATTTCTCCTTCAGTTGCCTTCCAGAAAGTCCTCTGCAGCTGATAATAGAGTTCTGGGGTGATCTGGAGTTCTGTTATTGGCTGCAGAGAGCTTTCTGGAAGGCATCTGAAAGCAAAAGGGAGGTCGGGGCAATGCGTGTGAGTGGCGGCAAATGGCCGCAGAAGAAGTGGGCCAACAGTGGGCTGCTCAGCGGGGCTGTGGGTGCCACTGCTGTGAGGTGAGTCAATAATAAGAATCCTCCAAAAAGAAGGCCTAGCTGTTTTTTTGGGAGGAGGGGAGTCAAAAGAAAATAAGACCCAGCCTTCTTTTTGGAGAAACACAGATAATTTAGAGGTTGTAAAAAGTCAATGTCAGGTTCCTATTATTAGTATTACTAATTGTTTCTAGTATTAGTAGTAATGATAATGTAAATTCTAATTTAAAGTATTCATGCATTAGGAAGAGGAAAGAAAATAAGTATGTTTATGTATGTAATTTAATTGTGGCTTAATAGGATCTCTTGTTCACTAGCTAGTTTTTTGGGTGGATGGATGCAATACATAATAAACTTATATTTTATTATATAATAAAAAAATTTTGACTTATCTTTCTAGAACTTGATGGCCCAACCAATTTGCAGCTTGTCAGTGAGACACCCTCTACTGCACTAGTCACATGGAAGTCACCACATGCTCGTATTGCAGGATACCAACTTACTGTGCAGCCTATTACAGATGGTCATCCAAAACAATACACTGTGGGGCCATCAGCCACCAAATACCTGCTGAGGAATTTGCAGCCTGGCTCTGAGTATACTGTGTCTCTAGTGGCTGTCAAGGGTAACCAAAAGAGCAATCCAGAAAAGGGAACCTTCACAACATGTAAGTGTGAAGTAGTCTTTGTTGCTGCCTCCCAAAAATGATTCACAGAACTACAGTACTTAATAAAGAAAAAAAGGGCATAATTGGACATTTGAGATTTTATTAGCAAGGTGTTCAGATTAAATCTAACATTGTGCCATCAATGGATTTTTCAAATTGGGAAATTTATCAATGCCCAAGATTTAGCTTGGGAGTTGTAAGATTGCAAAGTCTTTAAAGAAAATCACAGATTTATTTGACTTCCTTTAATGCAGTGACCCCCAACCTTCTGGGTACCAGGGATTTGTTCCATGGAGAAAGGTTTTTTCATGTTCTGGAGGAGGCGTGGTTTTTGTATGCTGTCTGCATCTTGCTTTGCTTGTTTGCACAGACCGTTGCTGGCATGCCGTGGACCTGTGCCGGTCCGTGGACCAAGGGTTGGGACCCCTGCTTTAATGTTAGCACTCTCCCTCCCAGTGCCTATGAAATGAAAAATATGTTCAGGCTATGGGGAAAAATGAATCAGTCTTCCTCTGGAACCCTCTAATTTCAGCACATTTCGTGCCTAATCGCCTGTAAAATATCTATTATTAGTTTTAGTTAAAGAAAATAGTAATTTTTACATGTCTCTTAATTATACACCTTATTAAAAAATATTTCTAGTTCAGCAAAACTTAACAGCCACCAGGAAACATAAAAATGACTATAATTCAATTGTACCAGGAACAATTGTTTCTTTGTTTCTTATTGTACAAAGATCATTTGAATGTCTTCAGTCAAACCTTATAGTTTGTGTATTTTTCCAGTGAAGTCATTTTCTTTAATGAGGTATAACTTAATTGACCTACTTGAGGTAACATCCATGCTTAATTTTGATACTGCTTTGAGTGAAAACATAGATTGCTACATAATGGTTAACTTAATAAACTGATCATGGCACATTATTATGAATAGTAGCCTTTCAGAAAATCTACTCTAGCCATCCAGATGGCTGTCAGGATTTGTGCCTGATAAACTGTTTTTTCTACTGACCTAAGTAGACCCCCTAGTCTACTGCAGACAGTTGATCAACAGTATGGCTAAATCAGAAAAAGACCACTACATCAATGAATTAGCTGTTGTATACAAGTTGTCTTTGGCTGATAGAAGTAAACATTTTCCAATTTAGAAAGGTTAGTTCATATCAGACTTTGCTCAGTCTGTTATTGGATGGTTTCTGGCTTGTATGTGTTCCAAATTAAATGTTCCTGGTGACTAAGATCTAAGATGCATGCCCATATTGCAAGGTCATTCTAGGTTGTGATTCATATATGGTATCAAATATTTAAAATAAAACCTGAAGGAACTTTATTTTTATCACAGTTGCTACATAGTAGACATGGCTATGTAGAAATTTTTTTAAAGTAGCTTTTTTTTTATTCTTAAACCGCTGCCTAGTTCAATTTCCTCAACTGGGTTGAAATAAATAATGAAAACCTATTACAAATGTGAAATAACTAAAACAAAGTATATATTAGGTTTACTCTTAGATTTAAAATGTTGTATTAGAATGGATGATCTCTGATTATTACAGTACTGTGATGGAATCACCAGCTGAAAGAGAGGAAGCTCTAATAAGAAAGGGTAAAATATATTCCAGCTTAAAGTCCATTGGAGGAGGAAGCATTTGAGGTCAGACTCTTAGGTTCCTTAGAATCTGCAGTTTCATAAGTAAAGGTAGTCAGTTTGGCAAGTTTCTTATAAACTGGTGATAAAGATATCTATTTGAACTATTCTTGGAGCTCTTGGTTTTTTGCATCTGACAAGACATAACTGGTGATTAATGTGCAATCTATGATTATAAATATTTTGTAAATCTGTGATTTTAAATTTTGGTTACAATTTAATTTTGTTTAATTTTAAATTATCTTGCCAGCCACTTTGACATGCTTTTTAAGTAGGAAAGCAACCATCCATAAACAATACATATATAAACTGCTATCTCTAAGCTGGGCTTTACATTTGATTTGACAGTGCAATCCACAGGCTCTGTTCCTCCCTATAACACTGAAGTGACAGAGGCATCCATTGTTGTTACCTGGATACCTGCACCTAGACTTGGTTTTAAGGTAGGAAAATAGGCTCTTGCTGTCTCCACCCTACTGTTCATGAATTGCGTGCTCACAGCAATTGTGGATAACTTTGTTTGGGAAGGTGTTTTTGGTCTTTACAGTATATAATTACACATAGCTAGTAATTGTTTAACAGTGTATAGTAGTTTTTGGTAAGTTGGGATACAGGAAGAGAATGTTCATAAAGATCTCAGGCTTACTATTGTTCTGATGAATTTTTAATAGTCATCCTGATTAATTTTATTAAATAAAAATGCCATATTGCTTTCTAGATAAGAACTACTCTAGAAATAAATGTTTTAATTTGCAAATGATAAAATAGTCAAAACAGTGTAAAAACAATGTTTAACAGTGTTTAAAAATCAACAGAAAACAAAACAATTGCTTGATGATGAGATTGAAAAATACTGCCAGCATCCTCTTCATATATCCTTGCAGTTAAATCTGGCACTTTGTTTCATGTGCAAGTTTTTTCTTTTTTTCATGATGGCATTTGTTAATCATTTATGTATTTTGCAGTGCTTAAGCCAAAAATAATCCAGACAGTATTCCAGGAAAAGTCATATTCTGGATCCAGAGTGAACAATTCTACAGTAATATTTAACAAAAATGAAAAACTAATTGCTGATATGTCAGAGTTTTATAATAGTCTTTTGGAGTTCCCAAGACAAAAGAAAGTAAAAAATAAGATAAAAAACCAGTCCCCAGTTCCCCCCCCCTCCAAATATACATGAGGACAGAAACTGGTTCTAAGTTTTAACACAAAACCTATGGAACAATTTTCATCTTGATGAAAAGGAATGTTAGTAACATACCTCCCTGCATAGCAAAATTGTACAAATTTTGAGATTTTCTCTGTTAAAGTTGAGAATAAGGAGAAGATGGAGTGGACCATGTTGACTGAGGAAATTATGAGAGTTGAAGTCCACATATCTTAAAATTAGTAAGGTTGAAAACTACTAGAGTCTTGCTGTTTAAAATTATTTAAGTTATTTTTTAAAGATATTATTAAAAATCATAAAATATCTTATCCCTTCTCCTATCCATCTCTCTCTTAACTCTTAACATTGGCAGCTTTAATTCCATATAAATTTCTAACCAGAGGTGGGCTGTTACCGGTTTGTACCTGTTCTCTAGAACTGGATGTTAATTTTTTGAGCAGTTCGGAAGTTGGAAGAAATCTTTTCCCACTTTATAGGGTTAATTCTGCAAGGAATGCAGGAAGAAAACATTCTGGTATGCCTGTGTTTCTAGCCTAATACTTATCTTAATTGCCCTGCTGGTTCAAGTGTTTGCAGAAACAGCCTTAATAGTTCTTGGCAGTATGCCCAGACTTTCTATCTGCAGCCTTAAAGATTGTTAAAGGGTTGTTTTAAGCTTTTTGGAGTATACTTCCAACATGGCTGGAACAGCTATTTACAGAAGGGTTGGC
>JAEANM010029806.1:0-10119 GCA_017656035.1 Myanophis thanlyinensis | reverse complement strand
TGGGCTAGTCTCAGCCCTAGGAAGGATACAATAACAAATGACTTCTGAAAACCTAACAAACAAACAAATACCACTGCAGAGATTTGTTCAAGCAGTTTCTGGGAATCGGACACAATTGAAGAAAACTTTTAATTGAAACTGGCTTTCATTTGGTATGTTTAAGTATATTGATGGTAGATTACATATGTAAAATAAAGTCCACTATAAGTAGTCCTTCATTTACAATCACAATTGGGACCTGAATCTTTGTTTAATTTGTTGCACATAAAGACAAGTTGGATCCAATTTTACAGTACTTTTTATAGTTATTAAGCAAACCATTTGGCTGTTAAGTGAACTCAGCTTCCCTGTGATTATGTGACCACATGATGCTGCAACCAGTCATAAATGTGAGCTAGTCACCAACTGACCAAAATGCAACCACCATGAGCATGGTGTGATAGTCATAAGTGCAAGTACAGGTCATAAATTATTTTCTAAGACTGTCTTAACTTTAAAACATAATTAAGCAAATGATCGTAATTCAATAACTATATGTACTGTAACATTTATGTCCACATACTGCTAGAATAAATAGATCTGCTTATGCTTCAGTAAATGTTAAGGCCAGTCACTCCTTCTCTATCTAAACCATATTCAAGAGTTATGTGGAAAATAGGAAGCAGAGATTTGGATATATTTGCTACCTTAAATTATACATAAAAAGGCAGAATATCTAATAACGACAATGTAGCATATTACTGCCGAGAAACAGTGATGAAACTGATCTGAAATAAGAGTAAATTTCTCTTAAAGTACTTGTCCAAGTATGAAATAAATTATCTCACTAATAAATAACACATAGAGTTCCATTTCAGTTATTTTATGTGGAAAAGAAGATATGGGAACATTATGTATGCTGCCCTGAATTGTTCGAAATGCCGGGATACAAATTTAATAAATGTAAAAAAAAAAAAAATCAAATGTGGACAGTAGATACACTGCATTATCAAGATTTGCCACATGTGGGCAGCCCGTTTGGGAATGCACCATTCTCCATCTACACACACCTACACACACACACACACAAAATCCATGCCACCCTTAAGAGTTGCTAGGATACTGAAGAATAGGAAATTCGCGCAGCAGGATGTCGACATTTATAGCAATTCGTGTGTATGTGTGTGTAATTTTTCCTTTTACATGTGAGAAAGATAGCACACACCACGCACATTTTCTTAACACCGGAGAAAGTGATTTTAATCACTACTCCTCCGCCCTCCCACAACTAAGAAGCATCGCGCCGGCAACTGCCGCAAAGCGCAGTAGCAGTCCAGAAAGCTTTTTACCGCACAGTCGCGCGACCTCTGGGCTTTACGGCCTCGTGTGCGCTCTCGCCGGAGCCCCTCCTCTTTCGCCGGCTTCCCGTTCCTAATCTAGAACTCTCTGCTGCCGAGGCTGGTCTTCTGCACCATCATGACAACCCAAAATAGGGCGGACGAGCCCGACCGGACCCTTTTCGTGGGCAATTTGGAGAGTCGCGTTAAGGAGGAGATTCTCTATGAGCTTTTCTTGCAGGTGCAAGAGCGAGTGAGGCGGGTCCTGTGGGAGGTGGGTGTGTCAAATGGGAGGTGGGCGTGGCTAGCGGTGCTGCCGAAGCCGCGGGAAGCACGTGTTCGTATTGCTAGTCCTGTACGCGGTGATGTTAAGGGGTGGGATTTCAGAGTCCGCCCATGCGATGGGGTGTTGGGGCGGAAGGATGTCATCTCACGATTCCTCCTCCTTTAATAGCAAAATATTATTTTTAAAAAATTTACGGCATAAACAATTTCACAAACCCGTACGTCACTACAGTTAGTAAGGTTGAAGGTGTCACAGGGCTCTGTTTTTTCTGCAGTTGAATGTTGTCGGAAGATACCGAGGCATATCTTTTGCAGTAATTGACAGGGTCGCCGCGCGAGTGAAATATATATTTTATGCTCCATTTGTGAAATACAGTTCTAAAAAAAAACTTTATTTTTTTTTCGTGAATATGCTTCAAACAAGTTCTATTTTATCTACCCCATTGTATGCCAAATATTTATGATGATTTATAATCAAGACAAGTTATGTAGGGTGGGACATTAGATTAAGAAACAAACAAAACCATAATTAGGTACTAGTAGATTTGTAGGATTTTGGCTTATTAAATAATAGCATATTAGACAAGTGAAACATTTTGGAAAAAGCATGGCTTGGAAAAGTTGCACCAAACCTGCAACTTCAGTATTTTTAAATAGAAGAAAAAAAAGACAATTTGCAGTAACATTTATAAGGGATAGAAATAAATGCACATGACCTGACAGTTAATCTTAAAATACAGAATGTCAAGTAATTCCTAGCAACAGAATTGTTGGAAAATCAAGTAAAACTGAAAGGACCTGACCTTTATTATTATCAGGTAATCTGAAATGCTCTCCAGCGTTAAATCCAGTACTCTGACCTGTTAGGAGAAATATAAATTTATAAGCCTCATATTTACTCATATTTATTCCCTGTAAATTACCCCATCCTTAACAATATATTCAGAATAAAATGGGAGGAGTGAGAGGTATTACTTTCTATAATTGTACTTGTTTGTGTTTAGCTTTATGAATTTTATTCGAGTTACTGTAATTGGCTTATGTGTTAGTTTCTGTGTTGTTACTAGAAAGATATATTCCTTGTCTTAAGCATGTAAGTTCTTTCTTATTTAATTTGACTATGTTCTTATAGATATACAAATATTAAAAACTTATGTAGTAAAGTGCAAATAAGAAATACTGAGCAGTGGAGTTATGAGTTCAATTCCTTTGTAAGTGATACATTGAAATTAAATTGGGCATATTAATCAGACTTGAACATAATTTAAATTTCAATTCTGCAATTTAATGTGATGAAAAGTTTCTTAAATAGATATAGTATAAAAAGTGTTCATTTTTCCACATAGAGTAGTTCTGACAATTTAAAATATTTCATTCTAGACTTAATCTGCCCAATTCACTTTTTATATTCTATAATATAAAATATTAAAATATGGGTGAAAAAATAATTTTAAAATAGGTTATTTGTATTTTAAAGCCCTACCTGTATATGTAGCTTGTTTCAGCAGATTTATTATTTATTTTTTCATAAACAGGAAGAATCTACATGTTTAAAAGAAAGAGCCTCAGAATGTTTGATTGTCTACTTTCTACCTTTGAAGAAATTCATCATCTTCAGTAGGCAATCCAAAGTAGAAGAGTGGAAATTTTTTCTCTCTCCTAAAAGTGGGAGTTAAACAAGCTGAATTTTGCTTGGAAATGTTGATTGTGTGCAAAATATTATTTTTAAAAAAATCTTAAATTTAAGAAATTAATAGACCTTAAATGTAGAATCTATAGATCTAAATAACACTGAATCTTGCTATAATAACTTCACAATTTCAGAAAATAACAACTTGGCTCAGAGGTTGTTCATCCATTATGTTCTGCATGTGTGGGTTCAAATTAATTTTAGTCAACAAATCCTGAGAGCCAGTTAGTCTAGTGCACAGGTGTCAAACTCGCAGCCTCACATTGCTGTCACATGACATTTTGCGAAGTTTTTTCCCTTCATGGAGCTGGTGTGGGCGTGGCCTGCATGTGACAAATCCGGCCCACAGGCTGCCGTTTGACAATCCTGATCTATGTGGCTCAGGCACCAGATTAGAACCCAGGAGACTGAGTTCTAGCCCACCTTTATCATGAAAGTAATCTGAGTGAAAGTGAGAGGAGTTGTGGGGAAAGTAGGAGGAGGAAAGAATATTAGTTATGTTCGCCACCTTCAGTTATTTATAAAAATAAATAAAATTGTAGTCAATGCTTTTAATGTTTTAACAATTAGATCTTAAGACAATGGAATTAAAAATGAACTATAGTTCTTTATTCTTTCCCAGAAACTCAAATGAGTACAAATGGGAGTTTTGCTTTTTACTGCAGTAAACGCTTTTACTGGAAAGATTAAAGAGACAGAATTATTCTCACCTTTATTAATTTATCATATATTATTATTTCACATGTATTAATTAGTGAACTAGTGAACTTATAACTAGTGAAATTTATATTTCTTGATATTTATATTTAATTTCCAGATGTAGCTCAATTCTACTTACTAATAAATACTCAGTTCTGGTGAATAATTCTGAATAAATTATAATAAGATTAATTGATAAATAATGGGTGTTCTATTGTCTGATCTAAATCTGAATTATCTCTTTAGCAGCTATTAAGGTTTTTTAATAATATCGATTTTCAAAAGTAATAATTGAAAGATAATTTAACTGAAGGTAAACAAATCATTGAAAGGCAATCATTTAACTGGCTGAAAATAATTGAATATCTCTGATTAAATAACATGCAATATTTGGATAGATAGGTCTCATTTAAATTGAAATATTCATAATTTAATTGTCCCTTTATTTACAGTTGAACATTAGACTTGAACATACTTGCAAAGTTTTACTTTTTTCTTTCTGCATTTAAAATATGAAAAATAAAATTTTAATGCTGTAATGCTGAGTATAAATATTGAGTATTTTGTCAGCACCGATTACTATAAAATCTTAATATTTATCTTTTTCTAGTCACAAGCTATTTCTACTTTCATTGTAATATCAGTGAGAATCAGATTTGGAATTAATTCCACAAAGTAGGCACTTCCTATGCCTTTAGTTTTTGACAGCTCAGAAGCTACTATCTGAATAAATTTTAGTTAATTTACACCAGTGTCCATAAGATTTACCTTGTGTTAAATTTAAGTTTCCAAGAAAAGGAAAAATTTAGTTTAACAACAAAGAAGGAATAATATATTCTATAGGTGTACAACTGATTCCAGATAAATGCTCTTATTTTCTTGCTTCTTCATACATCATGCCAATTTACATGTTTTCAATTGTTTCTGAAACTTCCTAAGAATTTCCTAAGAACAGACTGGTAAATATGAAAGACATGCCTGGGTACAGCAGTAAATGCTTTCATAAGCATTTGCTTCTAAGAATGTGTCATTGGAAATATTTTTAGCAATAGAAAATAACGATCAAATCTTTCTCAGTTCTAAATGCACCAGCACTAATTGTCAGTCTAAGTTGCTCTTTCCATAGTGCTTGTTGCCATCATTTCTCATTCGACTGGAGAATGAGAAATGGTTCTCATTCTATGGATTAGATACGGCATTTGTATCTGAAGGTAATATGTTAATTAGATTATGAAACTAGTAATTGCTATTGGACTATTTGTCTACAGAATTTAAACTTACAAGATTGTCATAAAGTTGAAACTTTCTATTGATTGCCAATCCAACATGGAATATATATATTAAATCTATAATTACTTTGGATTTATTTTGGTTATATCTTATATTTGATGACAGTATGTGTTTGCTTTTGTTTGAATAGCAGAGTGTTTGCTGTTGTGCATTTTTAAAAAATCTTTAACTGCTTTGATACTTCATCAGGTCCTTGTAAATTATGCCCATAACAGAATAAAACAAGACATACGTAAGTAAGCTGTGAACATACAAGGAAAATTACAATGCATTGCCTCTCTGCACAAAAGAAAAATGGATACATTGGTAGAATAGGGTCCATCAAGATTTTGAATGAGTAAGTAACAATTTTGTTTCATATAACAGAATGATAAGAAAATAAATTCTAAGTTTCTTGCAGGCTGGACCGGTATCCAAAGTTACCATATGCAAGGACAAAGATGGAAACCCCAAGAGTTTTGGATTTGTCTGCTTTAAACACACAGAGTCAGTGCCTTATGCTATGGCTTTGCTGAATGGGATTCGTTTATATGGAAGACCAATTAAAGTTCAATATCGGTTTGGTAGGTTTAGTTACCTGCCAATAATTTTCATAAAAACTCAGAGATCTCTGGAATGTAAATGTCATCAAAATCCTGATACATGAAATAATGTGAAACAAAATCCTGCTATGACAAAGTATATTTTCCTGTACTTTGGGGTCCATTTACTGAATTAACTTTTTTAAAAAAAATAAATAAAACTAATATATTACATTTCTGGTCTTTAATAGTCATTCCTTTTCAAGAAAGTAACAAGAAATTTAAATTTTACAAAACTAAAAAGAATGATTTGATATTAGATGCATTTTTAATTCTGTAATGATAAATTATGAACTCTTATTTCTAAATCAGTGCTTTGATCCATTCTTAATAGATGATTTATCAGGTTGCCTTTCTCCTAGTCTTAAAGAACAATTCTTACCCGATACAGATTTTGTCCAAACCTGCCCCATTTGGTTTTTTCTTTAGCAGATCAGACAATAGCAGCGTTCAGCGATCATTCTAAAATTAAGTTGAGTAATCCCTGAAAGATAAATTAGTAATAAAAAGTATTCACTTTTTCCTATTTATAACTAGCATTAAACTGTGTTTCCGCAAAGAAGTATTATACTCCCACGTGCACGTTTTGTGCTTATGTTTTTTTATATTACTATTTTTTTCTGATGAGTCAATATCACTTATACGCACATTATTGAAATGCATCAATAATGAGCCACTTTGGTTTAATGGTTAAGGTATCAAGCTAGAAATTGGGAATTTGTGAGTTCAGTCCTACCCACCTCACAGGGTTGTTGTTGTGAGGAAAATAGAAAGAGGAAGGTGTATTTTTGCCAGCTTCAATTATTTGTAAAATAATGAAGGATACAAGTAAGATTTACCTTAGCAAGGATATAGAGAAGTGTTTGGATTCATATAAGGATCTTCTGTTTTCTTCCAGGATATATAACCACTGAAAGACAAACTGCATTGAAGTTAAATTATACATTTCCAACAGTCCGTTTTAGCTGTGGAATGTTGAGTTGAGAAAACAGATATAGAACCCCCTATCATTTATGAAATAAATTTTGCATTCGTTGCATTGTGACTTAAAAAATGTTTTGAGGCACATCAAAATAGATGTTTTCTCACTACTCTTCGAATATCCCTACCCTACTCATCAATATACATTTTAATTAAAAGGTTGCAATTTAAGTGTAATTACCTCAGTTGTGAAAATTTATATATTTTGTATATAAATACGTTCTTTTAGTGAGCATGAAAAGAAACATAATAATTTTGATATAATTCTGGGATTTGTTTCTACGCATTTTTAGACATATGTACACAAATGCAGTGATATTTTTAATCCTAAAATATTTAGTGTTTCATTTATAGGAAGTACTCATTGCCTGGAGTTAAACAGTCCTTCCCAGAATATGGATGACGATGTACAGGCATCAACCCACAGGTAATGTGCATTCAGTTGTCTCCATTATGGAGTAGGGGTGGGGACAGAAACGAGGAAGAAAAAATCACCCTCATTATAGCACAAGCCCAGGTACTTGCGTGACACTGCATATCAGCAACACTGTAATACTACTTTGATCATCCTGATTAAAGCAGCAACATCTTGTAGACCACTATATGGCTCAGAAGCTATATGTACATCATTATACACCACTTTCAAGGTATTTGTAAAACAATAAACTCTATGCTATGGAGATGTAGCTTTTTCATAAGTATATATGTATTAGACCGGGGTGTCAAACTGGCAGCCTGTGGTCTGGTTGCGTCATGTGCAGGCCACGCCCACCCCAGCGTTACAGTACATTATGTGATGGCAATGTGACGCGGCAAGTTTGACACCCATCTATTACACTATATGCTTAGGATATTTTTTGTTTTTTCATTCAATTTCTATAGCCACCCATCTCAATCAATGACTGTGTGGCTTACAGTTAATTTAACTGTATAACTTCCACCAAAATTAGAATTTCAGTATGTGCGAATTTAGCTGTTTGCTCCTATTTCATACTTATTTGTCTAGGGTTAAATCACATTAAGTTTAGTCAGAGTTCCTGCTTAGTATATAGGAATCTATTGGTAAAGTTGAAATAGATTCTCTGTATATTGTTAATAGATAAATGACATTTTGAGACTTTATCCATCCTTGTTTTTAATAGGTATGCAGAATCTTATTGTGATATTCCATTACCTGTTAGTCCTTATCAGATGAATAATAATCCACATCAGATTTATTCTGCCATTCAGAACATGGTAAGTTTAGAATAATAATAGTATAACTATCCTAATAATATCTTGCGTATGCTGATTCCTTTATTATATAGTGCAAGAAATATTTATTAAGTCAAGATATAGTTGCTCTTCAGCTTCTATCTACATCCATTATTGTCTAATTTTATTACCAATTTCAGGTGAAATGTACTTTATAATTATCAGTTGGCCTTATTACCCATTTTATCTATATATATACTGTAGATATAAAGGGAGAAATTGACTGGATCCTTCAGCAGTGCTTGTATGTAGTTTTATTATTACTAACATGCCTTGCCTTGTTTTAGAGAGATATCACGTGACCTCACAATTACATTAAATAATATGGAATATGGTAGAGTATTTGGAAGCTATAGCTAGTCTAGAAGGCAGTGGTACAAGGCAGTATTGGTCATCTCTCAATATGTTCATATAATATCACTGTTCTGAGCTGTGTTGAATTCCAGTAGACTTCCAATATCACTGCTCTTAGCTGTACTGATTTCCAATAGGCGTCCAAATCAAATTCAAGGTTCGGCTTACCACCTGTAGCAGGGGTTGGGAACCTTGGCTCTTTCATGACTCATGGACTTCAACTCCCAGAATTCCTAAGCCAGCCATGCTGGCTCAGGAATTCTGGGAGTTGAAGTCCATGAGTTATGAAAGAGCCAAGGTTCCTGACCCCTATTATAAAGGAAGAAATTCACAATAAATATTTTGTTACAAAACTAGTTCAAACAAGTCATACATTTCAAACTGCAGGGAAATTTGGGAAAATTGTGGGAAACCGAGTGGTGCCAAAAACAGCTGAAAGTGTGGTGTTCAAGTCCTGAAGTTTGTTTGAAAGGGATAATGTTGTCTACAATTCTTGTTACTGGGTCAGGCTGTGTGTTTCTTCTAAGTGTTGTGGCCCAACAGCGGCCAGCTGAGCTTTTGGCAGACTCTGACAGTGAAGAACACCATGAGCCGGTCCTGGAGTCTGTGGAAGATTCTGAGGAGTGTTCAGAGTCAGAGCTGAGACTAGAGAGGCTTGTCAGCCAACAGTTGCCTTCTGAGTTGGTGAACAGTGAGGAGGAACAAGTGGAGGCTGTCCCTGACGTGCGCATGTGGAGGGCTGTGAGGAGGAGGGAGCAGTTATGGAAGCAGGGCATGTGAGGAAAATATAATACAGGTGGCTGGTAATTGGCACTCCCCAAGAGCTTAAAAGAGGAGGGAGCGAGGGATGAAGAAGGGAGGGTGAATTTGCAGGAAAAAATGTTTAAGCATAGTGAAAGGATTTCAGAAACTGTGAGTCCGTATTGGGCCTTGTGTCTAGCGAGACAGCTTTCTGGGCTCTCAGCCAGTGAGTTGCTTTTCTCATTACTTGTGGCATACAGCCAGGTCAGCTTTTGTGTGTTTTAGAGGCCTGGAACAGAACATTAAGTATGAAGTTTCTGGTGGGAAAGGTCCTGCCCAGCAGTCAAAACTTTAATGCCACACTTTCAGTTGTTTCTGGTGTTGATTGCCTGGCTGCGGAACCCTCTGGTAAGCCAATGCAGGGCATGTGGGGCAGTTCTGCACCTACCGCCACCCTTTATCCTTCACCCACTGCCTCACTTCATCCTCCATCCCTCCATCCCTTCACTTTGTGGCTGTGGCACTAGTGCATCACTTCATCCTCCATTCCCCATTGCCTCACATAGAGGCCACGGCATGGCATTGCTTCATCCTCAACCTCCTATCATCTCACTTCATCTTCCAGCCCCAGCCCCACCTCACTTAGTGGCTGTGGCACAGGTGCATCGCTCAGCCTCCTGCTTTGTTGCAATGGCGAGGAAGGAGAAGAAACAGGCCGAGAATCTTACATGGGGATGCTGGAGCCATTGCCATGAGGCAGGCAGTTGTTGGCATGTTGATGGCCTGGCTGCGGGGCCTTCTGGTATACTAGTGCAGGGCATGTGGGACAGCTCAGCACCTCCATCTCACTTCATCCCCCACATCACCACCACTTCACCTACTGCTCCATTGCATCCAGACCAAATATATATAACCACTGGTTGAACAT
>JAEANM010029805.1:0-10119 GCA_017656035.1 Myanophis thanlyinensis | reverse complement strand
TTCTATTCTATTCTATTCTATTCTATTCCTATGCCATGCCCTTAAAATGGACTAGCTAGTTATATTTCTATTACCAATTTTGATTTGAGCTGGAAATTCAGTATACAGTATATAATTTTCACCTTTTCCTGAGAAAGACAGACAGACATTTGGCTGCTTAATTTCAAGATGTTTTTTTTTCACTAATACTACCCTTATGTTCAATATTGCATGGTTGCTAAGTTACCTCTTAGATGGGTTCTTAATGATATTTCACAATTTTTTAAAAAGTAAACTTAGTTTCTTCTTTATATAGGGCAAATAAACCAATTTCTACCTTTCTTCTGTTTCTCCCTGTGTTAAGAGCAAAGCTACAGGAAAGAGCTCTGGCAAAAGCTGTCCAAGTTTTTTTTTTTTTTTTAAAGAACAGTCAAAAGAGGTTAATCAGATCGATGGCAATACTGTAATTCTTTTTCTGTACTCTCTCATTTATGATGTGAATGAACACATATGACATGCATTGTTCCTTCTCCCAGTTCTATTAAAAATATCCTGATCAAAAATACGGCAATCAGGACCCTGAATGAAATTATATGCAAGGGTTGAGGCAGGAGTCAGTGGTTCTCGGATCTAAGATGACAGTTATGTCAACACTTAATAATGGTTTGGCTTTAAGAAAGTGCTGCACCAGAAGTCCATTAACTCATGCATGGGAAGGCCAGAAGGGAGAAAAATACAATGAGTTAAACCTCTGTTGGTACAGTGGTTGTTACAAATCATTTATATCTTCTTAGTGTCAATGGAAAATCAACTGTTTTGTTCACTTTTTTCCTTGTCTAAAAAAAAAAAAGATTCTTATCTCTTTGAGCCATGTTTCAGACATCTGCCAAGTCTAGCTGACAAATAGAACCATTTCTGTAGATCAGTGATTTTCTGCCAAGTATTAATCAAGGGAGCCTGACATTATGCATTGTGACCAGTGTAAAAATACAGTTTCTTAAGAAGGTATGGTGGTGAATAGTTAGAGGATATTTATTGTTACAGTAATAATGCACTTTTGACATTTTCACTGTAATTTATACATATTAATGTCCTGCTAAATCCACCTAAGCAATGAAGTTACTTTACCTAAAATTAGTCCAATTTGGTCAGTTCTGGCTCAGAGGCAGCTATCCAAGTTCTTATTTCAGCTTCTCTGCTAGAGATTCTTTTAATTAAGTAGTAGTAAACAAGCAAGCATTGGTCTGAAATAACTTTCCATAACTATCAAATACATCAATTGACTTATAAGGCAATCAAGAGAAGAGTGATGATGGGTCCATCTATCAGTCCGTCTCCCTATTATGTCCGTCAACTCCCAACATTTACTAGGACAATCCAAACAGAATATTTCCAGAATAAGAATTTTCTGCATAAGATGAGAATGTTCTGGAAAATGTCTCTCATTCTTAGTATGAAGTAACTATCTCAACCCATTAACCCAGAGAAACTGAAGTTCTCCATCCTTGCCTTGTAACTTGCACTCTATTCACTTATCATTTACCTTCAGGTCTTCTTATTAACTTGTTAAATCTGAGGTTCATTTAATGAAAGAACTATTATCTGGATGATCAAAGAAGTATGGACTCCATTTCTATGAATGAAGACTTTTGATCTAAACATGAGAACATTCGCTCACTATCACTAGGCTCCTTCATATAAGGACAAATTAAAAAAGAAAAAGAAAAAGGAGAGGGGAAAATGAATCTGACATTCATCATGGAGTCTGATTTTGTGCCATGAAAGCTGAATGATTGAAAATTGTTGGTCAGTCTATTTTTATCTCCAATGCCAACAAGAACTTCAAGCTGGAATTGGATACTGCCAGCTACAGTTTATATGGACTAAGTTAAAAGAAAAGAAGACCAAAATAAAACACTACCCCTCACACAGACACATTTAATTATATACAAAAATACTGCAGAAGAAAATACAGGCATGTTTTATTTTTGAATACATCTTTCTGCTTGGCTTATTGAAGGGTAGGTGAGGAATCTGTCAAGACTTTTATTTGCTTGCATTCACAATATCATTGCCTTTTCCCCCTCATTTAAAAACTATTGCATTAAACAATATAAAAAAGAAATATTGTAGCCCTGAGGCAACTGGTACATATTAACTACTGTAAGAAGATGAAGTCTCATCAGAGGTATGCGCCATCATTTTATAATTTAATATAAACTAGAATGAATAATAAACTAAGCACCCATAATTTAGGCAGTAGATGAGTTAGAATGCTCTTGCAGTTTATTCTGCCACATAGAAATGTAAAGCCAGGCTCCAAAACTACATTAAAAGAAAATATTCGAGTTAATATTTAGGTGGGTATATTCTATATATCCATGGACAAAATCTATAAATTGCTAGGTGTCACAAACAATTTGACAGAACACAATCAATACTCTGTTGATGAGATTCATTATTTTTGATTTGTAACTTTTAGGCTTGTAACAGTACACTTCAGCGTCAACTGAAATATTGGTCTGCATTTCAATTTGCAAGACACATACTGTTCTTCTACCTTGCTTATAAGTAGTTTAGAATCCTATGTGCCAATAGTGATTTATTCAACATAGTTGACCATAGTCTCCTTTTTTGTCACCAGAGGCCTCATCAAGCAGATCTCCTGTGAGAAAGGTGGTCTGGAAGAACACGTGCAGTCCTCCTGGTCTCACAAACAGCAGCCCTTTTGGCAAAGCCTACAGGAACACAGTCTCCCTGTAGGCTTCGGCAAGGAAACAGCAAACAGAAGGAAGGCCTGAAGGACCGAAGACTTCCCTTCTGTTTATAAATGTCCATGCTTCAATTCACAGAGAATAGAGGCCTAAAGTTCAAGATCACACAATATCAGTAGCACATGCTACTGATCTCACTTGGTTTGGCCGTACGTTAGGCCTCTGTTCTCTGAGAATGCACCAAAAGCCTGAAGCAATGAAGCAGGCAAAGAAAGTGTGACAGAAAACAGATCTTTGCAAGGTAGGTGAGTCTCCACAGGTGAAGTGCCTTGATGACCCAGCCAGGGCAGAGGGGGAATAGGTGGGGTGAATATTGAAGAGCCTCTGTGGTCATTTGTAAGAGTGAACAATTGCCCTGCTGCTGCAATATTAATAATTTCAAGACTTGTTCATAAACGCTAGGGGGCGCTTATCGCCTAACTTCGAATGTTCGCTAAGGGAACTAGCAGGACTCATATTTTTCCTGTTATGTAGCCATGTAATTTACATATCAATTATGTTGTACAAAGGCAATATGTAAGGCAATATGATTTGCGTGTTGGATTAGGACTGACAAAACCCAGCTTCCTCTGTCATGGAATCTCAGTGTGGGGGGTGGATGGGCTGGGACAGAATCTCTCACTCAGACCTCAGTATTCTGTAGGATAAAAGTTGGAGTTTTATGTACACTTTTGTAGTCTGAGGAAAGGTGGAGTACAGGTAGTCTTCAGCTTAGTTCATTTAGTGACCGAAGTTACAACGGCACAGAAAAAAGTGACTAATGACCATTTTTGACCCTTACGACCATTGCAGCATCCCTGTGGTCACATGATCAAAACTGTCTCATGTTTATGATGGTTGCAGTGCCTTGGAGTCATGTGATCAGCTTCTGCGACTTTCTGACAAGCGAAGTCAATGGGGAAACATTGGTGATTCACTTAACAACTGTGGCAAGAAAGGTCGTAAAATGTGGCAAAACTCACTTAATAAGAGTTTCACTTAGCAAGAGAAATTTTGGGCTCAATTGTGATCGTAAGTTGAAGACTATATAATATAATAAACAAAACAAAGTCACCAGATTTTGACTTTGGCTGACAAGAATCTATAATAAACAAATAAACATCTAAAAGACTGTTTAGACTGTTTACCTGTGTGTTTTTTACTGGCTGTACACCGCCCCAAGTCCTTTGGGAGAGGGGGTGGTATATAAATTTGGAAGAAAAAAAAAGGGTAAAGGTAGTTGGACATTAAGTATATGAATGAAACACTTGTAGGAAATTCCAGAATAACATCTTAGAAGGCCATTGTGGTCTTTTTTTTTTCTTGGTAAAGAAACAATATGGACATGTCCTCAGGAACTCAGTTTGATTGTATTTAGCAAGATAAAAGTCATCAACCTTTTCACTGCTACAGCTACAGTCATCGTAGGATGCCTTTACTTTATAGCAGAACATTCAGTTGTGATTTTCTCAACCTACCATTTGGAGTGAAATATACCAAAAAAATCCCATTAATCCACCTCCTATATACAGCCATATAAATTCAGCCATAACACTAACTAACCTGACAAAGCAGTTATTATGTTCCAGCAATGCTTTGACTTCCCAGCAAGGAATTACTTCTGGAATAACAACAGATATTTTTCTGCTTTCCCAGTAATTCATGAAGTGCCTTTTTCATTTTTTGTTGTTACCATTTTAATTAATCATTTCACTTGATCAAAATAGTAATAAAGTTAATACAAAGATTGACACATGAAACAAACCTACCAAATTTCACTTCATTTAAAGTATTATCACAAAATCTAGATGAACAAGCAATGCCTATTGTTATATCTTCTAGGTACCTGCTGAAGTTTTTGATGTTTTTCATTTTCTGCCTTTATTTTTATTTCCCTATTGTTTATTTGTGTTTGTTTTTAAAAACATTTTTCTTAACTTATGGGATCAGTGTATTAGTGTATTTTGGCTTTTATAAACTTTGAGATGCTGTGCTAAAGGAAGCAGCATATAAACAATGCAAATAAAAAGAACAACTAATCTTTAGAATAAATGAACTCTAAATTTCTTAATTGCCATATGAAGCACCAACACAAGCTATTATTTTCTAGTCTGAAAAAGAGTTGACAACAAATGTGCTGTATGTAATTTTGAGATCACTGAACTTGGAAAACAGAAAAGCAAAGAAGAGATTTAACAGTTGGTTGATATTCTTTTATTTCTAAAATGTCACATTGAACATGCTGGCCTTTCCTGACTGCAAGAAAACTTTTAAACTTAAATCTTCACTGTTAGTGTTTGCTGCTTTCCACTGTTACATACTTCTGGAGATTGATTTCTCCATTCTGACTGCAAAAGGACCCCAAATTTCTCCTTCTCGACAGCACTACCTTTAGTGCCACCTGACTAATATCAAGGTGATCCCAAAGGAGTCAAGAGAACACAGAGAAAAGGGGAAGGTAACTAAGCTCTTTGTGCCAAGTGTAGCAAATATATAATTTTCCTTCCTTCATGCTATCTCTTGTAGCATTATTTTTTGGCTAGCCTTACCAGAGGGGGCAAATTTTCTCACGGACAATCTGATCTTATATCAGGAAACATCCATTTCCCCACAGACATTTCCCAGTAATGCTTTATGCAAACTCATAAAACTAAGAGGTTGTTATCACATGGCTGTTTGCCAACTTCAAGGTATTAAACATCTACACATTTATTTGTTTGCTTGTTTGATTTTTCTGTATACCATACCAGTAGCAAGGACTCTGGACACATCTGAGGAATTCCATCCATAAATATTTACCTGAAAAATCCCAAGGCACATGACTGCAATTAAAAATACTATTTAGTTTCAGAGACATCAGCATTCTTGTGATGCTTAAACATAAAAGATGAATAAAACTGGCAAAATGCAGACACCTGTGCAACAGGTGTGTGTGTGTGTGTGGGTGTGTGTATTAAAGAAGAATCCTTAAGGAGACTGAAATCAATTTACATTATCTGGCAAAAGTGTGATCCTGGTTAATTTTTTCCCCTGAAAGTTTATATACAGTCCTCAACATACAGCCACAACTGAGCCCAAAATTTATGTTGCTAAGTGAGATGCTTATTAAGTGACTTTTGCCCCATTTTACAACATTACTTGCCATATTTGTTAAATGAATGACAGAAGTTGTTAAATTAGTAACTTAGTTGTTAAGTGAATCTGGCTTCCCCATTGATTTTCCTTTTAAGAATGTTGCAAAAGTTGATTACATGACTCTAGGACACAACAACCATCATAAATATGAACCAGTTGCCAAGCATATGAAATTTGATCAAATGACCATGGGAATGCTGCAAAGGTTGTAACTGTGAAAAATGGTTAAAAGTCACTTTTCTCAGTGCCATTGTAACTCTGAATGCTCACTAAATGAACTGTTGTAAGTCGAAGACTACTTTAAAATATTTATGGAATAGTAGACAATCAATGCCTACTGGATTCAAACACACATTAGTTCTAGAATAGAAAGAGAAGAAAGACAAACTTCTACTATTTCAGATTAAACTATCCCAAGCCAAGAATTAAGAAAGGTAGTTTATTAAGTTAGTTTCATTCTAGAATTTCTGTTTGCTTGTGCTAAGGAAGGTAAATTTGAAAGACTTCAAAAGTCTTTAACAAATAATTTAAAAATATATTTCATGTTGAGTAATAATTAGGACACAGGAAAAGCAAAATTAAAATCTGGACAAAAATTGAATTATTTTCTAAATAAGGTAGGAGATTTAAAACTTTTTCAAGAATATGATGGGACGGGTATACAACAAATTAATATTACTGAATACAATTTGGTTAATATGATGGATGATTTCCAGGCAAAAATATCAACAGCAAGGGACATGAAAGAGTGGTATTAGAAAACCTGCAGGATTGTTGTCAGAGTACACAATACTGGCTAATGTAATACTAGACACAAAGCGTATGACTGACCTAGTATAACGTCAATACCCTTGTTTAAATATCTACTAAATAACAGTCTGCTAACAAGTTAAATTTTAAAGGCTTTAGAAAAACAGATTTGCTTAACTTCAGGTATCAAATCTTAAAATCCAAACTGGTGTTAAGTCAATTTTTATTATACCCAGAAACATTACTCAGAGCAATGCATTCTAAAGATCTGCATTAAAAAAGAAATAGTAAACAATAAGTTGCCTAAAAGAGAGCCAAACTTTAAAAAAACCTACAAAGTTTTAATTAGAAAGTAATATTAAAAACTTTGAACTGCACTTCTAAATTTTGTACTCAAAGAATTCCGTGAGTTTACAGAACATATGCCACACTTAAAAATCTTTATATGTTATTCAATTAATTTGACATAAATTCACATAGCAGCAAAATGCTAAATAAAGATATACATTAGGAGATATCTTATGGACTTCATATATAAGAGGTGCTTAAATATTTGTAAGTATTTAGCATCAAACAATAACCAATTTCAGTTAGGTTGCAAAACAACTATGTTCCATTAGATATTTTACTGCATACCAGAATTGGACAGAAATAAATGTTGTTTATTAGTGGACCATATCTTGTCCATAGGTTGGTGAAATGCCTGCAAGATGCTAAATAAGCGTATTTTGTTCTGGTCTGATCCATCACCAAGGTCCACTTCTGAGAGTCATTTATACAGACTTAACTGGTCAGTAATTCCAAATATTATTTTGCCTTAATATAGTAAAACACATATTGATTAATCAAGGGGACTAGAGTAAGAATAACATGAAACAGAGGTATTCCCTGATTTATGACAATTGGGACCAGAATTTCTATTGCTAAGCAAGATGGTTGTTAAATGAGTTGCACCAAGGTTTGAGTTTGCCAAAGTTGTTAAATGAACCAACTGCAGTTGCAATTTGGATGCTTGGCAATTTCACTTTCCAGCCAGCATCCCAACAAGCAAAGTGGGGAAAGCCGAATTCATCTAACAACCACCTGATTCACTTAATAGTTGTTAAGTGAATCAGTTGTTGTTGCATGAATCCCGCTTTCTCCACTGACTTTGCTTGTTGAGTGCTGGCTGAGAAGGTGAAATTGCCAAGCATCCAAATTTTGATCACATGACTGCAGGGATGATGCACCAGCCATAAATGTGAGAACTTTTTTCAGTGCTGCAACTGTTGTAACTTCAGTCACTAAACAAATGGTTGTAAGTCGAGGACTACCTGCATAACACTATATATTAAGGTAGCTCTGCCATATAACATGCAATTGAAATGAGCAGAAATATATTTAATCTTCTGGACACATCACAAGCATTATGAAATGCTATTCTGCAGCTTTGGGTTTCAAGGAAAAAACACTGTTAAACTAAGTAAAAATGCTGGAAATATTTGTTTCATGATTTATGCACAATAAAGTTCAAGCACTACTATGGCTACAAAAGCATTTCTCCTGACCTTTCCTCCCCACCTGTGCCAGGTTTCCTATGAGGCTTTATAAATAGTGTCTTGTTATCATAAACAATTACATCACACATTGGAGGAAGGCACTCCATAAGCTGCCAGGTTTATTAAGTTAATAATAGATTTCAAAGTGTGAATCCTAATTAATTTCATTTTCCATACGCACACAAAGCTCCTTGGGAAGCCAAAATTATAGGGTAACCATATGGCGCCTCATAAGTAATAATTAAAACTAATTTTCTAATCTTCACACATTAAATGAAAAATAAAATAAAATAAAAATAGTTCTCATATTATAGAGACAAGGAAAATTCAGTGGTCCCAACTTCATTTGGAAGAGATAGAATTGTACCCCCCCTTTCTACTTATATGGGTGGAAGTTGGTAAAATAGAAATGATCATCAACTCAATTTTGACTACTTAAAAAAGAACATAAAAAACCACAAGATGAACAAAAGACTGATGCATGATCCCAAAAAAATATAATATCCAATGGTAAAAGTAGCCATGAATCTTTCTTTAAAAATTGAGGGAAGTAGTTAATTCATATTCAGGGCACCATAGGTTACAAACTCAAACTGCCCTATATGTATATGATTTTGTATTTTTTTCCATGCCAAAGGAACAGTAATTGGATCATTTGAGCATGAAACAAGAGATGATATGGACAGTATATCAACAGCAGATGGGTATGGATCGCTGGGTACAGGAAAAGTATTACAATTACACAGGAAAAATATTATACAATTATACAGGAAATTGCATACAAGAAAAGTATTACAATTACAACACACTGCACAGATGCTACTTAATTGCACCACTGCAGATTCAGACAAGCAGACTTGCAAATTCATTTAACATTACACATATTTAGTTGTAGAGGAAAGCCGGTATAGTGTATTGATTAAGGTATTAATCTGCAGCTGGGTGGACCCAGATTCTAATCTATCCTTAATCATAAAATCCTACTAGTCCTCTAAGGTCAGTCACTGTCTCTCATCCTAGCCTACTTCATAGGGCTGTCATCATAGGGAAAGTTTGGAAGATATGCTTATATAGGGAACACTGCTTTAGTTTATAAATTGAACAAACATTCAACAAATTGACAGACTCTCTGTGATAATGTCCGGTTAACAAAGTGCTTACTGTTCAGGGAGTTTTTATTTTAAGTTCTAAAAATATATTGTGGGTTTTATGTTAGCTTCAAGAGTAATCAGAACCAAACATACTGTAAGTCACTTCTTTGCCAGTGAATAGATCTGAAAAGCTGAGAACATGCTATGAGGATTTTTATAAAATGATTGTGATGAAGAGTTTGCTACATGGTGGAGATCTGGTGTGAACTATCTTCTACTACTATACGTCTATGTTTCTCAAAATGGATATTGTACTAATCTGTCAACAGAAGAAACACCTAGTTTCTGTTCAGAAAAGTGGATAATGTGAGACAATAAACATCTTGTTACCTAAAATGCAGAACAACAGAATGAAATACATTCTGGTGTCAGTTTCCTCTACTTATCCTTCTCTATTTCACCATTTGATAGCTTGATCTACTCCGTGTTCTATAATTTAACACAGAATCGCTTTTTTCCAGCTTCTGTCTTCAGAGTAAACTACTATCTTTTGATTTCTCCTCAGAGACAGGCCTACCTTCAAGGCTGAAGGAGCCAGATGAGGTCAGGAGAAGCACTGCTAATAGATTCTGAGCATGTCTCTTTTGTCTCTGCTGAAGGACAGAAAATGGTGTGCACAACAGCCTGTCCACCTAAACCGGCCTGCTGGTATTAGGTACAAGGAAGGGGAAGATGAAGGGAAAGGGAGAGAAGGGGCGTTGGACTAACCTGATACACCCTTTCTCGTCGGGTAGAAAGCTAATCCGTAAGATTTATGGGTTAGTCTTGTCATTTCATAGATCTACTGACTGAGAACTAAAGCTATAAAAGGGG
>JAEANM010029804.1:0-10119 GCA_017656035.1 Myanophis thanlyinensis | reverse complement strand
GAATTCCTGAGCCAGCCATGCTGGCTCAGGAATTCTAGGAGTTGAAGTCCATGAGTCATGAAAGAGCCAAGGTTCCTGACCCCTGATCTAAACACTAGCAGATAAAAAACTAAGAGGAGGGAATCGGAAACAGGTGCTTTAACCTTCCCCCATTAAGCAAATGATTGTATTTATCACACAGTAGTACCAATTGATATAAAATATCTTCTAATTAAAAAAAAAAACCCACAACAACCTGAAAAGGATCCCGATCCTGAAAAAGGGAGAGCTTCATGCTAGTTGAAATCTATGGCAGGGTAGGGCAGTACAGACATGGGCCAAACATACAGATACTCTGAATCAACATAAGGTAGTTTGTTAAGAACCCCCTGTCAAGGCCAACTGATACAATCTCCATTCCATTTCAGCCACTCACATTTTAAATTACTTTTTAGAAATATTTATCCACAGATTTATATATTCATCTTTATGGAACTAAAGGAAAGTTTGATCACAACAATTGCCACTTTCTATGAGATTCTAGGCTAATCCTAGAAATCTATGAGACAGGCCTATCTTAACATGTAGCTTTGCCTAACTTTGCCTTTGGGGACTATGTCTTTAACAACCACTACAGGGTGGCTCACAATTAATTCTAAGGAAGTCAGTGAGGGGAAGCTAAGGACTCCATTAAGCCCTTCTCTCTTTTTTGACCAAGATTCAAGGAGTTCAGATTTCAAGGTTACAATCTCAGTACCTCCAGCATTAAAAATAACTTTGTTTTCTGCCATCGCTCCATGCATTCAAATATTTGAATTAGTTGTTCACAGGAATTAACATAAAATACACTAAAATTTAAGATATATGATTTACAGAATGTTTTTAAACAGCGCTGATACTCAGATAATACTCAGATAACTGAGTATTACTCAGATAATAGCTCCATTCAGTGAACCCGGTAGGACTTTTCAGTTGACTGCATAATTTTATTAATAAATGGTTTAAGTGTCAGTATTAACTATTGCTTTCTGCATTTCTATAAATGGGCAAGGATTTTTAGTAATATGTCCATAAGGAAGGATGAGATTTCCTAAAACTGTTTTCTCAGGGGGATAAAGTGATGTGATCCTGCAAAGAATGTCCTTCCTAAAACCATTAAAATTGAGATTTGTAATATAAAGTTTCTCAGGCTTGTAGATTTAATATTAGAAAAACCCTGTTCTTATATATTTTCAAGGCATTGAAACGCAAGTCATTTCAGAGGTCATTGCAAAACTTTATTCCAAATGTTTGTTGGTGGAGACAGGAGGGAAAGAGGTAGATCCTCAGACAACCCAGTCATTTATCATAACTTTTATTTTTAATCTGTGCTCCCCTGTGTTTTCCAGTTTGGTTATGTCCAATTTTTACTTCCACATAGCTAAATATTATCCCCCCTCCCAAATATGGTACCCTGTAGTATTAAAATTCATTTATCCTGATTTATTCAAAACTGCAAAAACACAAAGAAGAAAAAATACTTTACATACAGAATACTTACTTTTTGCCCCTTTACTCCACTGCAGTCACATTTTCCACAGCCAGAACAACCCTGTAATTTAAAAAAAGCACTCCATCAATTTGGTAATATCTACAACAAAAGTTAGATTTTGTTAGAGAAGGTTTGCTAGAGAAAAAATTGCTTGAAAACGTATCTGTCCACTCAGACTATTTAAATAATGCTGACTCCATTAAAAAGCCAGTTTAGATTGTAGATAAAGAGAACATAAAACTCTACAGCTATAATACTGGTATTCCTTAGGAAACAGAAAAAATATTTTGAAGTTTTTTATCTATGAATTGATCTGCTGGAGTCCCTATTGCAAAGATGTCCTTTTGAGTGTTCTCTTTCTCTGGTTAACCCCAAAGATCTGGGGAAATGGGAAATCAAGGATCCTGCAGATTGTATCATTATGATATACTGGATATAAATTTAAGAATTGCCATACTACAGCAAAAAGGCTACTAAGAATAATCATAATGCTTTGATTCATGACAGTAATTTGTTCACAGAAATATTTGGTGTACAACAACTGTCTTATAGCAACAGAAACATCCTGCTTTATCGAAACGATAAATGCATAGACCTTTGTGCTGCATTTTTTTCTATTGAGCATAACCCATGGTGACTTTGTGGGCACAAGCTTCTAATTTTGGGGGCAACAATACAAACATGTGTTACCATTTTGCCATTTCCTTTTGTTGGGATGGTTTTTTAAACTTTCCAATCCAGGCTACACCTTTGAGATTCCACTAACCATCTCTGACCCTACTAGGCAGCTGCAAGTGTTTTAAGAGACATTCAGCCATTCCTGCATTTATCATTCTTAGGTACTGCAATTTATGCAAAAGAGCTTTCTTTTATATGTTCTATCATTTGGAGGCCAGGAACTAGAGCTGTGATTTAACGAAGAGTCTGGGAAATAACATCTGATGAACTTTCCCGATCTATTCAGGATTTCTTGAGGAAACAAAGAAATCCCTCACACAGTTTAACTGATCTAGTCTGAGCAGACAGTCATTCCTTTATCTGATGTGATCACACAGCAAAGAGAGTTATAAAGCACAGGGGTGATTTGCCATTTCCTGCTTTCTGGGGCTGAGAGAACGTTACTGGCCCAAGGTGGAACTAGAACTTCTGGTTTCTAGTTTGATGCTTTAACAACTACACTGAACTGACTCTCCAGCTTTCAATTACATGCTATATTTTCCAAATTCTACATTTATATGTCAGCATTTTTGAGGTGGGCCTTCTTACTACTTTGACCAAATTTTTTGAAAACAATTAAAAGACTCCCTGTTTATTGTCAGGAAATATAAAATATAAAATTCCAAGATTGTATCTGAGATACTTTTTTAATTTATACCAATTTCTTTAAGAGGAAACAATTGCCACAACTTATTCCACCACAAACTTCATACAATAGAATAGAAACAGTCCAGAGTTCCTGATTTTGTGAACTGATTCTTAAATTGCTTGTTTCTTTAACAAAGTTCATTCAATACACAGCTAAAAGTGGCTGGCTTGTTTGTGTTGTATGACACAACCACTATAGTTCAAAGTTTACAGCTTAGTTAAGGTTTATACAAATTTATTTATTTGTGACCAATAATTAAACAAACTGTGGCTTCCCATTTTATGGGAATCTACTCAGCATCTACAGTGCATTTTCCTAGATTAATTAAAGCTTTAATGCAAGTCTGGATTTGCAATGAAAAATCTATCATGCACTGCATTCTTCACTAGAATCAGTCTGGGACTCTCAAAATATGTTGTGAATAAACAAGGTTGTACATGCAAAGATTAAAAACTCAGGGTTCTATCCTGCTCATGACAAACTTAACAATTCTTCAGATAAGTAACCTTTTCATAACATACTGTGCATGGGGTCAAAACCTATGAAGTCACTTCCCTTTTAAAAAAAAGTTTTCGTGGAATTTGTGGAGGAGGAAATAAATGAAATGACCGAGAACCAATGGCAAAGACTCTTTGTCTATAAAATGTCCCTCTAGAAAGGGAAAGTCTGTGTATTTTTATTAAGTTGGTTTAACAATACGGTACTGAATGGCATATTCAAAGGAATTATTTTAATTGTAGAAATGAAAACAATTGATTTCTCCCTTTTCCCATGTAGCTAACTAGTACCAGGTTAGGCTCCACCATCACCACCCTGGCCCTCAGCTGTTCTTAAATTCTTATGGTCTATTTCCATGTTATAGGCCATGGTTCTTTTCACCTCTGACCTACAGAATCTGAAAATGAAAAGCCAAGAGAGTTGGTTGGATAAGCTGGAGAAGCAAAACCGAGAAGATTTATTCACACAACAACTTCTCCTTGCTGCTTGCAAAGTATAATTAAGAACCACATGAACTAAGTTTGCATAATATGCCCAACCATTAAAAAATAAACAAGGTTAATACAAACCAAGCTTAGAGCATCATGGCAGCTGCTAGACCTAATTCATTTGCTCCAATGTGTTCTTTCTTATCAGATTTTTACCACAGATTGCAGAGTACATTGTAAGCTAAAAGTTTATTATATAATAGTTTTGACATAGTCCCTCATTGTTCCCCATTTTGCTTTGTCTTCCAAGTCATTCCTCTTCTTGCATGTTACATTGTGCCACTTCACAATACATATATATATATTTGCACTATGCTATCAATATTTCAAAATAATATCTGTAATATGATGCATCCGCCTTGGCTTCCTAATCATTATGAGACAGACAGGTCAAATACCTCAGAGCAAAACAGGAGCCTTCTCCCTTCACAAACAAGACCATTCAATTCATTCTAGGCTGTTAGTAAACTTTCCACAGCTACCCAGGTCCATCAGTTTTAAGAGTAAGACATAGGAGGATGCAGCAGTGAAGTATTTGTTGATAACTAGGGCTCCCAAAATCTTCCACCAATGATAATGCTCTTTGGGGCTGCGGGACTGCAGATCAGCAGACTCAGAAAAATTGCTGGATTACTTTTTCTGATTAATTTGTACGGCACACATTTCTCCCAAACATTTTCATTAATGACTATGTTTTATATGTGACAAAGAATAATATGTACATATACAAATAACTTTGCTTTAAGTATTATTGTTGATGGGGGGGGGGAACTGAGCTCAAAGGCATAATGTATCAGTGGTCTTTCATTTTCCTCCATTTTCAGAATGTTCAAGCTTCTAGTAAAAGTAATTGTAATTGTCTTATAGACATTTTTTTTAAAGAAAGTGATATATGGGTTTTAATTAATACAAAGTAGTATTTCTTTAGTCCTAGCACTCCAAATTATTAAAAAACCAAAATGTTTAACAACAAAGTTTGTTAAAAATCCCAAATGGGTAAGAGTTTTAGGAAGTATTAGGAAATAAATTTCTAATCATAAATGTTTATTTTCCATAATTTGCCAAGAGCATTCTGATCTCTTATGCTTTGGGTAATGTAGCTTCCCTCATTGACTCAACCAGCAAGACCAAACATCTGTGGATTTTCTCTGTGGGAAGACATATCCTCTAGATAAATTGAAAAAGAAATGGATCTCTCTTTCCTGAATCTAGATGAAACATTCATATGTGAAGTAGAGATACTTGTCAAGAATATAGATCAATACAGTACAGTAAACACTACAAATCAGGAGTTGTGCAGGATTTCCAGAAAGCATTCTTATTTATTTATCCTTCAGACTGTGAAACAGCATTATGTCCAGGTGGGAGCACATGTGACACAAAAGCTTCATTTGCCAGATGTTGCATCTGCACATTTGTTGGTCTTGGACTGCCTTGGGATATCAATTTGCCAAAAAAGAAAAAAAGAGTGATCAACATCATTTTTGTCCTGATTGTGAGAGGGCTTGGAGACTGGAAAGCCCATATAATTTCTCCAAGCAACAGACTTATGAATAATATATACTGCAGAAAGCATGCTAAAATTCCAAGATTAATCGTGTTGTGCCCAAATTATAGCCAGGTTACAGCCACAAGTTTTTTTTTTCAATGGTGTAAGGATGTTTAGAGCAACGTTCTTCATAAATATGGTTGTTCCCAAAATCCCATCCATGATGGAAATTCGTAAATAACCATTCTATAAATATATATCTTTAGCAAAGAGACATGAGAAAAGGGCATTTTGTTCATATAAGAGAATCAATGGCATATTTTAATGCCTTTATACTTTGAACCTTTAAAAATGCTACCTGGAAAAAAATCCAGGACATCATTTTCTATCAGTCTAGATGTCTGTCTGCTCAGAAGATCATAGGACATAGAATACTAGGGTTGAAAGGTCTTTAAAGGTCTTTGGAGGTCTTTAATCCAACCCTGCTCAAACAGAAGATCCTATACCATTCCAGATAAAGTCCAGTTTCTTCTTGAAAACCTTCAGTGATGGAGTACCCACACCTTCTGGAGGCAAGTCATTTACTAATTATTCTCACTGTCAAGAAATTTCTCCTTAGTTCTAGGATGGCTCTCTCTTTAATGATTTTCCACAAGAGGATTAGATAGCCTTCTAGATATTGCAGTATAACATATCAGTGGCATATATTATAATATGGTTTTAATTGCTTTTTTGGAATATCTTGGGGCTCCTAATTATTTTCTCTCAACCTTCAGATGAGGAGATGGAACACATGAATATTATCTTCAATATTATCAGTGATGCATAAAACATAACTGAGTTATAAGACAGACAAGTCCAGAAACCAGATACAGCACAAATCCTTTGGGATTGGAATATTTGTGCATTTCCTCAGTAAATCAATTATCCAAAACACCGTTTTATCAGAATGATGACCTATAATGGATACAACAAAAAAATCAAAAGTAAAGACATGCAAACTGTTTTAAAAGTAATAAAATGAAAGTGTGTGTGTTAATTTGTCTCTTAGCCAGCAAGAAACAAGAAATATTGAGCAAAATTCACAATGTGATCATTACCACCCTGCAAATAAAAACATTTCAAAAACAGGATACTGGTTTGTACAATTTGTTATTCCAATTCATGAGTTATTGATCCCTGTTTATTCTTACAGCTTGTTTTTAAGCAACTTAAGGCTAGTATAAAAGGCATTTTGTTCCAATGCATTATTGCACTTGTTCCCAAGGGTTCCACTCATATTTAGAACACAGATGTCTTAAAAATCAGTTTGAGACTTCTTTATAATTCCCTTAACAATTTTTATTGTGTACTTTTCAATATATTTATCATGGATATTTTTTTTTAGTTTTGAAGAGTTATATAGTTTTATGTTCTCAATGTTAGGATGCATACTGGGAATACATTTGTGCATTAACAAATATGCCAAATGTTGACATTTCATAATATGTTCTGAAACATCAGTCTTTAAACTGACTTTACAGATGTGCTGGCTTCAAACATTAATCATATGTTATAGTTCTGAATAGTTTCACTTGGAAGGCAGTAATAAAATTAGCAAATTGTAATTTTTTTAATACAAGCATACATGGACTTTTTGATAGAAATCAAACCTAACAGCCAAACTCATTTCTGAAATGTAGATATATATTTTATTGTTTTTTTAATATTTGAATTCATGCTTTATTATCTAGGCTGGAAAGTTCAGGAACTTCCTTTGTCATTTCTAAAGAAGAAATGAAGATACACCTTCCAATTGACCAGATAGATCAATTAAAAGGAAGCCAAGAGAAAAGTAGAAAATCTAGAACAGTTATGCATTCATTTTTAGGACTCCTTTTCTTTTAGTTCTTGGTGAAACCGTGACACAGGAGGTGGGATCTGACCAGGGAATTTTTTGATCTGCACTGTATCCTTTTAGGTAGGAGGCAGTGATAGACCACTTCTGTAAAACCGGCCAAGAAAACTGCAGGGATTTGTCCAGACAATCTCCAAGAATCTGACATGACTGAACAGGGGGAAAAAAAGTAAAAAGAAAATTGTATCCTTTGCAATCCTTTTGACTAAATTGGTTCACACCATGGATGTACTTCTGGATCCTGCTTTCACTTTCTCAGGCATCAGGGCTAAAAAATAACGTTATCAATTTTAGTGTGAGTTTGTAATTAAGGTTTTGTAATCATTATCCAAAGAACATCAGTCCCTTATTTGGCTTAGGGCAGCAGTTTCTGTAGGAAGCCTATCATGAAGAGAGATTTGGAGCTTTTCCTGGGGCAGAATTTTCAGATTAGTATCTATTAGTCAGGGTTCCAATCAGTTTCCTGACTCAGTTTAAAACCTGAGACCTGTGTATTTCAGAACATGTCCTTTCCTGTGCATATTTCTCCATTCTCATTGATCAGAAATAGGATGTTCATAAGACGCTAAATCTTTTTATGACCACCTTACTCCATTCCCTCTACCGGAAAACCTTAAATATATTACATGTGTTATCATGAGAAATGTACTTGATTTCTATGGTCATTAACAGCATTTATTAAACTATTATTAGAAATCTGAGTCAATAGCATCTAAAAGGTTTTGAAATTAGGCCTAAAATTATGGGAAATTATCTGTAAGTGCTAAATCCTAAAAAATAAAAAAGTATTATTAAACTAGAAAACAGAAAAAAACAGTTTGAAAGCACATTTCAGATATTGAATTATAACTTTCCCACTCTCCTTCAAAATTCTTTCAAGTCAATGTTTCTTGAATTATATTTATATTAATGTTAAATTGGATTGTTCTGTTCCTCAGTTTTCTTGAAATTATATGTGATAATAATAATACTTAACATGGCCTGACTTTGCATACCAAATTTCATTTCAAAATCTCATTGTTCAGCAAATGTATTGTATTACAATCTTCAAAAGATGTTTTATGCTAAAAAGTCAGACAGTAGAACGAAGATCATCTACTATTAAGATAATAAATAAAACATTAATATATAATTATATTGGCTTGTTGCACAGTCAGATAGATGTTTAGACTGGATTTGGCACCTATCAAGTCTTGTTTTGAAATTACACCCAGGGCACCTATTATTATTTCTTTTGCCATAATCATTCTACTTTTATTTGCAGGTCTTTGTATATTGTTATCTTCTATTGATGATTAGGGGCCTGGAGGCTAAAACATATGAAGAACGGTTACAGGAACTGAGCATGGCTAGTCTAGTGAAGAAGAATCAGGGGAGACATGATAGCAGTGTTCCAATATTTGAGGGGCTGTCACAGAGAGGAGGTCATCCTATTTTCCAAAGCACCTGAAGGCCAGACAAGGAACAATGGATAGAAACCAATTAAGGAGAGATTTAATTTAGAAATAAGGAGAAAATTTTTGACAGTGAGAACAATCAACCAATAGAACAGCTTGCCTTCAGCAGTTGTGGGAGCTTCATCACTGGAGGCTTTCAAGAAGAGACTGGACAGCCATTTGTCAGAAATGGTATAGGGTCTCCTGCTTGACCAAGGGGTTGGACTACATTAGATGATCTACAAGGTCCCTTCCAACTCTGTTATTCTATTGAGTTCTATTGTGCTCTGCTCTGCTCTGCTCTGTTCTATTCTTACATTAATATATTATATTGATATAATATTGAATAAGATAACAAATATATTATTATCATAATTTAATTTAACATTAACTAAATATTAAATATTTAAATACAACCCAAATAGGAACATCTTGGTTTACATTTGTTTTACAAATGTAGAGCAGTCATCTTAAACAACATATATCTCAGAACATTACACCTATAGCTGCCAGTACTAGGCCACGAACAGCTGTGCGAGATGAACCAAGAAAAAGGAACCAGGGGCATACAAAGGGTCAGGAACAAGGATCAAAAAACAAACCAGGAACAGAGTAACTAGAAGTCAGGAATGAAGAACAGCCTATTATTCAAACATATACCAATAATATTATGAGATGCAAACCAAGCTCATATGGAAGAATCAAAAAGACATTTATAATTATTTTTGAACAAAAGGAACCCCAGAAAAAGTCAGTTTAAATATGTGGGTATTTTGTGGAGAATATTATTACCTATAGTTCATTGCTTTATATTCTGGAAACCAATAACAACAGTTTGTTTTTAACAGTAGCTAAATTTGAGGTTAACTTCAGAGATTGCAGAAATGAGAATGAAGTTCCTTATTTCATGTAGCATTTATTAAACAAAATAACCTAAACTGTTCCTGTATAAAGTACACCTATGTGTATGCCACACAATAATTTTGCAGTATATAAATAAATGAATAGAAATTTAGTATCAGATAAATTGGTATATAAGAGTTCCCACCATTTCATTCATTATATATATGCAGGTCTAGGTCTATTCGGGTCTTTTCCCGTGTAAGTTTCAGAATTTTTTTGCAACGTTTCAGCAAGATCCCACTCGCCATCTTCAGGCTGGTGCCTTCTTGCTTCAAGCCAGGGCAAGAATTGTGTGACTGGAGCTGCTGTGCCTCTGTAAATACTGGAGGGAGGGCGTGGTGTGCTGGGATGGTTGGCTGCGCTGTTGCCTCTTGATTAATTGATGGAGTTAATGTGACAGCCACAAAAACCAACACCGGATCCAAAACAACACAAGACACCATCACCAATCCCCATCTCCAGACCCAGGCTCAAACCCATCCTGCTTCACCAGCTATCACACCCCCCAACCCCAAAACCAGACAAGCTGACA
>JAEANM010029803.1:0-10119 GCA_017656035.1 Myanophis thanlyinensis | reverse complement strand
GAGACTTTGTCCCCCGCAGAAGGGGCTCACAACTTGGGTGTCCTCCTGGATGCACAGCTGTCGTTGGAAGATCATATCACAGCCGTCTCCAGGGGGGCCTTTTATCAGGTCCGTAGGATCTTCCAGTTGCGACCCTTTCTGGATTCAGGCGCCCTCCGTACAGTCAATTCAGCCCTTGTGACCTCCCATCTAGATTATGCCAATGCTCTCTACATAGGGCTCCCCTTGAAGAGCATCCGGAGGCTGCAGTTGGTGCAGAGTGAGGCCACGCAGGTGATTATGGGAGCTCCTCAACCCTAACCCTATATTTATTTTAATTGTTAATGGGATTTCCCCATGTATTTTACTTTGCTTCACTGTTAACGCTGAATGAATCAATATACATTTTCCTATCCTTAGAAAACTTCTAGGAAACTGTACCTAAGATTAGAATTCTATTCTATTCTATTCTATTAATTCTTCACCATAATTCCAAGTAGACCTAAACCTAACCCTAACCCTAGATTAATTTTCATTGTGAATGGAATTTTCCGAAGTATCTTACTGTGATCCACTATTAACTCCGAATGAATTGATATATAGTTTTCTATCCTTAGAAAACCTCTACGAAACCATACCTAGGATTAATTTCCTTTTTTTCTGAATTTAAACTCTAAAAGACTATTTTAAAATAAAGCTGCCCGAATTTACTTTTCCTATTGATTTAGCAGCGAAAAAAAACCCGGGGGGAAAAATTGAAAGCCAAAGCCAAAACAGAAAGGAGATTTAAAGGGAGAATTTGATAATAGGATGGTACAAGGTTGAAATGTGGATTTTTGTATATTTAAAAGAGATGAGTATAGTTAAGGTGAGCATTGTTAATAGAAATAAGAATAATAAAGAGATCAATATGAATTTGTTGTACCAAAATGATTAATAGTATGTGATACAATTAATGTACTTTAAAGATGCCCAGATAACACGTACACACAACAATAAGTTGGGATTTAAGAATAAAAATAAAACATTGTTATAAAAAAATATTGGTGTAAAAATAAAAAGGGAAATCCAAAGAAAGATACAAAAAATATAAGAGGCATGATATTAAAAGGGAAAAACAGAGAACTCAAATAAAGAAACAAAGAAATAGCTTAGGAAAAGAGTGAGGGAGGGAATAGTGGCTCTAGTAGTCTCCCAAGGAAAAGAGATAAGAAAAAAGACAAACATCTTTGAATTAAAATACAGGAAAAGGAGTGGGTAAAGGAAAGTTTAAAGCAGATAAACCAGGTGATATTAGAATTAGAAATATAACGAGGAAACACGCAAAGGGTAGACAAGTTAAGGGAAAGATAAGATCATTAAGGAAGAGGAGGGATGATGGTTAGAGGAACTTTTTAAAGATAGCAATGTGCAGAGGCACAGACAAGATTAGGATAAAGGGAGAGAAGATTAGGGGAAAAATATAGTTAAACACATAATGTTTTGATGGTTTTTTGAATTTTAGCACTTATGCAATATGAAATTAGAGAAATATCTTAGAGAAGAAGGCAGAAGATAGTGATATAGATAACTCAATACATATAATTGTAAAAAACTGTTTAGAGATAAGGAATGACGAGGTGGAAAATGATATTAAATTTGTACTGTTAGACTTATTAAATATTAGAAGAGGCATGATATAAAAATAATGTAGAATTAATTAGGGAAATGTGTATTATCTGTATTTTAACTATTTTAATGCTTGAAAAGTAAAACTAAGAGAGGAACAGAGATTTTGATAATAGACATTGGTACAACCTTGAAATGATGAATTTTATGTAGAAAAAGGGAACAGTATATTTAAGGACAGTAATGTTAATAGAACTAAGAATATTAATGGAAATGTAGAGGATAATTTGAATATGTTTGTACCAAAATGAGCAATATTATGTGATACAATTAATATGTCAAAAGAAGCCCAGATAACATGCTGTATACTCAAAGATCTGTTGTTTGGAATGTAAAAATAAAATAAAAAACATGAATAGAAGGGGGAAATCAGTGATTAGATAATTGAAATGAGAAGTAAAAATTAGTAAAGTTATAATTCAATTTAGAAATAAGAGAATATGAGAGTGTATAGATAAGATGGATATATGTAAACCTGATATAGAAAGATATGGTTCTATATGAAATTATTAAATTTTTATTATATTTGTCAACTATAATTCCTATTTGAAGAGATATTTGTATATCCGACTATATATAATTTGATGAATGATATGTGATATGATGTAAAAATATGGAAAAATAAAAAAATTCACAAGAAAAAAACCCCACTAGATTTACTTTCATTGTCAAATGGATTTTCTCATGTATTTTACTGTGTTCCACAAAGAATTCAGAATGAAAAGCTGTCCTTTCTTTCAAGGCCTTTGAGGAATCTATTCCTAGCATTAGTTTTGGGCAAAGATACTATTACAAGCTAACCCTAACCCTAACCCTAAATTGATTTTTTATTCCAATGGAATTTTCCCATGTATTTTACTGTGATCCACAAACAACTCAGAATTAAAAGCTGTAAGGTGTCCTTTCCTTCAAGAACCTCGAGGAATCTTTTCCTAGCTTTAGTTTTGGGCCAAGACACCATTTCAAGCTAACCCTAACCTTAACCCTAAATATATTTTTTATTCAAATGGGATTTTCCCATGTATTTTACTGTGGTCCACAAACAACTCAGAATGAAAAGCTGTAAAGTGTCCTTTCCTTCAGGAACCTTGAGGAATCTCTTCCTAGCATTAGTTTTGGGCCAAAACACAATTTAAAGCTAACCCTAACCCTAACCCTAAATTCATTTATATTGAAATGGGATTTTCCCATGTACAGTATTTTACTGTGGTTCACAAAGAACTCTGAACAAAAAGCTGTAAAGTGTCGTTTCCTTCAGGAACCTCAAGGAATCTATTCCTAGCATTACTTTTGGGCCAAGACACCATTTGGAGCTAACCCTAACCCTAAATTCATTTTTTATTTAAATGCGATTTTCCCATTTATTTTACTAACGAACTAACCCTAACGAACTTCAAACGAAAAGCTGTAAAGTGTTGTTTCCTTCAGGAATGTGGTGGAATCTATTCCTAGCATTAGTTTTGGGCTAAGACACCATTTAAAGCTAATCCTAACCCTAATCCTAAATTCATCTTTTCTTCAAATGGGACTTTCCCATGTATTTTACTGTGGTCCACAAAGAACACTGAACTAATAGCTGTAAAGTGTCTTTTCTTTCAAGGCCCTCGAGGAATCTATTCCTAGATTTCATTTTTAGCCATGACACCATTTCAAACTAACCCTAATCCTAAATTCATTTTTTATTTAAATGTGATTTTCCCATGTGGTCCACAAACAACTCAAAACGAAAAGCTGTAAAGTGTCCTTTCCTTCAGGAACCTTGAGGAATCTCTTCCTAGCGTTACTTTTGGGCCAAGACACAATTTCCAGCTAACCCTAACCCTAACCCTAAATTCATCTTTTCTTCAAATGGGACTTTCTTGTGTATTTTACTGTGTTACACAACGGACTTCAAATGAAAAGCTATAAAGTGTCCTTTCCCACAGGAACTTCGAGCAATCTCTTCCTAACATTAGTTTTGGGCCAAGACACAATTTCAAGCTAACCCTAACCCTAACCCTAAATTCATTTATATTGAAATGGGATTTTCCCATGTATTTTACTGTGGTCCACAAAGAACTCTGAACTAAAAGCTGTAAGGTGTCCTTTCCTTCAAGGATCGCAAGGAATCTATTCCTAGCATTAGTTTTGGGCCAAGACACCATTTTGAGCTAACCCTAACCCTAACCTAACACTAAATTCATTTATATTGAAATGGGATTTTCCCATGTATTTTACTGTGCAGTGTTAACTCCGAATGAATTGATATAAAGTTTCCTGTCCTTAGAAAACCACTAGGCAATTTTATCTAGTATTAGTTTTTTGTTGTGACTCCATGTAGACCTAACCCCAACTCTAACCCTAGATTTATTTTAATTCTCAATGAGATTTTCCTAGTATGATTTGACTGCTTATCTGTACCCCATGACTATCATTAAGAGTTGTATATTATGATTCCTGACAAATGTACCATTTCCTTTATTGTACACTGAGAGCATACGCACCAAAGACAACTTCCTTGTGTGTCCAATCACACTTGGCCAATAAAGAATTCTATTCAATTCCCATGTATTTTACTGTGCTCCACTGTTAACTCCAAATGAATTGATATAAAGTTTTCTATCCTTAGAAAACCTCTAGGAAACCATAGCTAGGATTAATTTTTGGTCATGAACTCCAAGTAGACCTAACCCTAATGCTAACCCTAACCCTAACACTGTATTTATTTTCATTGTCAATGGGATTTTCCCATATATTTTACTGTGCTCCACTATTAACTCCAAATGAATCAATATAGTTTCCTGTCTTTAGAAAACCACTAGGAAACTGCATGTAGGATTAGTTTTTTGCCGTGACTCCAAGTAGACCTAACCCTAACCATAACCCTAGATTTATTTTAATTGTCAATGAGATTTTCCCATGTATTTTACTGTGCTCCACTGTTAACTCTGAATGAATCAATATAGTTTCCTATCTTTAGAAAACCTCTAGTAAATCATACCTAGGATTAATTTTTGGCCATGACTTTAAATAGACCTAACCCTAGATTTATTTTCATTGTCAATGCAATTTTTCATGCATTTTACTGTGCTCCACTACTAACTCTAAATGATATGATGTGGAGTTTCCTATCCTTAGAAAACCTCTAGGAAACTATACCTAGGATAAAAAAATAAAATAAAGGTCTCCATTATTTTATGATGCTGAAGTTGTAAACATTTCTCATTTTCAGAAAAGAGGAGACAAATAGGTCCCTCAGAAAGAGAAGTGAGGAGTATGCGACTCTTCTATTTACTTTTAAGCTCAAGTGATGAAACTCCAGGTTGGCTCTGCAGGTGTTCTTGGAGGTCATATTTTGTTCAACACTGTGTAGTGTCACTGTGCAGTTAGATATAATTTCGAATTGTCAGAAGCCAGCTGTTTGTCTGTTGAATACCTAGTAGTTGTATTGGGAGACAAAGGCTGCAAAGCAATATGAATTTTCTGAGTTCTTTCAGGCATGCATTGTTGTTTTTCCTTCCACCGTTACAATTTTATTTTTTCTGCTTTGTGGGTGTACAAAGCCACAGATGAAATAATAAGCAATCTGTATTTGCTTGATGCCTTTAAAGCCTAAGAATGAATGTGTTCTCTATGTTTCCCTTATTATTTGGTACAACCTCTAAAGCAGTTATTTCTGGCTTATTAATTTGCAGTTTAATCTGAAAGGTTGATGGGTAATTTGAAAGAGTATTTGAGGTAACCTCAAGCTGTTTGTTTTAATGCATAGTCTTCCTCCTTTTCTTCTTTTTCAGGAGGTAAGAATTCAGAAGAAATATGATTAAAATGGTAATGTTGCATTAGTAAAGATAAATGAGTGCAGTGATTGAATTATGAAATAAAAATAGATGAAGGTCAAATATTTAGTAGCCTTTGATGAAATTATAGCGTTTGAGAAATGCCAGCAATACATAATACTTAGTTTGAATAATTCCATTAGTCCTATTATTAATTATTCCACCTATAACTGCAAGCAAATAGCTGCAAATAATTTTGCTTCAAGGGAGTGAATATGCTAATCAAGCATATGCATCCTGGAACAGGGTTTTAGAGCTTAGAAAAACACCTGCAAACTTTTTGAAATCATAAAGAATAGGGAGTTAAATAAAATAATGATGTTTATACCATACCCCTCTCAAAAATTCTGTTGAGCATCAGACTTCCATGGTATTTATTTATGTATATTTATTTATTTATTTATATCCTACTTTTATTATTTTTGCAGATAACTCAAGGCGGTGGTAACACATCCAACACATCTTCCTCCTTTTATTTTCCCTACAACAACAACCCTGAGAGGTGAGCTGGGCTGAAAGAGAGTGACTGACCCAAGATCACCCATCTGGCTTTCATGACTAAAGCGGGACTTGAACTCACAGTTTCTCACTTTCTAGCCTGGTGCTTTAACCGCTTGACCAAACTGGCTTTATTCCAAGCATCAATCATTTTTTGGCTTATGATGAAAATATTTTGCCTATTGGTGGCTATCTCTATGCATTTCAGTGTGTATTCCATGTATCTACTTCCCGTTCCTTTTCTCCAGACTTGCATTTCTTTTACAGGCCCCAATATAACCTCTGTCACAGTGGCGGAATTCAAATATTTTTACTACAAGTTCTGTGGACGTGGCTTGGTGGGCGTGGCTTGGTGGGGGTCATGTGACTGGGTGGGCAGTTTCTGTAAGCAGGGCAATCAAGATTAGGCTAGAAACAATACCAGGATGTTTTTTTTCCTGCCTTCCTTACAAAATTAACCCTGTAAAATTGAAAAAAACCAAAAGGAGATTTCCTCTAACAACCAGTTCTCCGAACTGTTTAGAAAATTTACTATCGGTTCTAGAGAACCTGCTAGAACCTGTTGAATTTCACCTCTGCTCTGTCATATTTTTTTCAGCCTGTTTTCCTGGAAGGGGGTTCTGCTGCATCCCTCTTTCTGCACCTCTTCAGAAAGCTTCAGCAATGAAATAGAATCTCATCCATGTAAATATAAGCATCGACTTCCTTGCAAAGCTCTAGAAATTTAGCTATACTTTAGGCATAACTGTCTAGCTGATTTTCATCCACTTCTTCCTATTGCTCAAAGGGAGGTATCAGAAATGCAGGCATGGCAGGGGGCCACCAAATTGGCAGATGGTTCAGAAAAGCTTCTGCATACAAGTAGTTATTACCATGGTCATAAAGCTTCTGTCTCCAGGAACTGTCAAATACATATTTTATCTTCCTTCACCCATCCTTCATAAACCCATCTCTCCAAACAAGTGTCTTGTTTTGTTCTATGCCAGTGGTGGCGAACCGAAGGCACATGTACCAGAGGTGGCACACAGAGCCCTCTCTGTGGGCATGCACGCTGTCGCCCCAGCTCAGCTCCACCTGTTTCTCCGTGGCATTTCTTGCTTCATGTAAGTGAAAAAGAAAAAAAAAGAAGGGGATATAGGACAGGAAAGGGCAGGGGTGAGTGGGCGAAGCCAAACTTCATTGCTGCTACCGGATTCGGTAGAACTGGTGCAACCAGGCTGAATTTCAGCTCTGGTGTATGCATGGATGTGTGTTTCTGTGTGGGAAGGAAGGAAGGAAGGAAGGAAGGAGGGAGGGAGGAAAAATTTAGCACCACATAACAACAAAAGTAAAGGATGGGTTTTCCATCATTTTGGTATTTCCCTTTGTTATAGCCGAAAACCCGGTCCAAATCGGTTAAAGAAAACACGAGAAACGGGGTCCGTATGGATGACCGCGAGGGGTCCCGTTTATTTTTAGCCGCGAGTAAAACTCACGATGCTAGGTGTCAATCAAAGTCCGGGTGTTGCAAGGCAGGCAAGGGAACGGGTAAGGGAAAACCGCGGCTTTTATATTTGCCGCGGCTGCAGGTTTCTTCGCTTCTCATTGGCTGGTGCCCCAGCCAATGGGAAGCACTGCTCCAGGAACCAATCGGCGTTCAGCAGGCTTCTCGCGCATGCGCAGTATACAACACCCTTCAACGAAGGCTGGTCTTGCTTTATCTTTTATTCTAACAGTTGCCTCCTGGGTGGCTCCAAGAAACTGCATGAAATGAATTGCTGCTAGTTTTTGAGCCATTATGACTGGTTGCGGGATCTATCCTCCGTAAATTAGTCCAGCACCTCATAGTTATCTAGCTTCTAGTCTTTAACCTTTAACCACTCCACCAACTGGCCCTCAAAATTTGTCCCACTATAATTTTTTTTGTCTACCTCAGATCTTCAAGGAAAACACCAGGTCTACTGCTTTTGACTTTTTGCAGTGAGAAAATATTATTCCAACATTCCAGGGAAGGAGCAATCCAATTTCACTACCTAATTTTCCTATATCAGAACTTTCTGAACATTGTGAATTATAACTTACATCATTCCCAGAACTTGACAATGGGTAACAGAAGCAAGGGGATAAAAATATGAATATATAACACTGAAAACCTGCCTTGCTCCCATTCTATATTTCCATACACATTCCTGCTGTCCAACAATGTTAGCCATTCATACCTGGAAGAAAATAATTTTCCAACTTTTTTAAAAACTCATCCTGAATTAATCTTTCAAATGGTTGAATGTAATCTGAATCTCAGAAAAATCCATCCCAGTCTTTGCTAAATAACTTTGAAGCAAATCCCAAATGTGATTGGACAGACAAATTCATGTTATGTTCAATCACACTTGGCCAATAAAGAACATTATTGTATTGCATTGCATTGCATAGGCATTCTGCATAACATAGAAAAGGACCTCACGGTAGCATTCTGATAGGAGTGGGAAAATGAGTGATACGTGGACATTTTTACCTTTCTGTATTTGCAAGCTGGATTTGTTTGAACCAGAAATTCCATAATAGGCATTGCAGTTTTGTCAGGTGAAACAGACAGAAACTGACAGCTTTAATTCAAAGAAAATCTGTTGCCGATGTCTGGGTAAAATAGAGCTCATTCAACTGATAACCACCGTTAAGCTTCAGTTAAATTGGCAGAGAATATTTGTAGTGGTAAGAGGGCTCCATATTGGAAGGATCAGAACACCTACTTTTACCAAGATTTGTGGCCAAACAGAATCCAATAAAACACATCAGAAGTAGGGGTCAAAGAAGATATATTTATTCAATTCAGGTTGGGTGGCAGCTGTGATAGACTGGTTCTCTTTCTCTCTTCTGGTAGGTTTATACTTTAAAGATTTAGCTAATAATTATCAATTTGATGGAATGTGTCAGCTTATTACAACAGTGTCTGTTTTATCAGCATGAAATATCTTTCTCCTGAGCAATCCTGCCATTCTATACAGGTATTTCCTTATCTATGGTTAGCCAGGATGTCTAGATAAAATGAGTACAGTATCTTATTTTTCCCATGTCTTCCCTTACATAAAATAGATGTCTTTTTTTATGTAGCTTTTGCTAATTGATGAGCTCATTTGTTTATAATGGCAAGAGCCAGTCTTTTCTTCTTCTAAAATGGCATTACTATTGCCTAGGAGTCTTTCATCAATCCTTATTTTTAACTTTACTGTAAATATATAAGGAGAATATAGGACACAGTTAATTCTAGTCCTGCCTTAGGCATGAAAGCTGGCTGGGTGACTCTCTCTCAGGGTTGTTGTTGTGGGGAACTTTTAAATCGTTGCAAGGACTCTGCATAGAAGTGTACATAGATACCAAGTGTCAAGCTCAAGATGTACTTATGAATGTGTTGCTACACTCTGCATATCTAATACAGGTAGTCCTCAATTTATGACTGGTCACTTAGTGACTGTTATGATAAACTTTCCCAAAGCTAGGTATGGCCCAGATTTGAACTTACGATGCTTGCACCTCCTGCAGACACATGAACACATTTTGGGCACTCACAACTAGTCTGTATTTATGGTTGTTTGCGGCATCCTGTGGTCACATGGCTGTGATTTATGACCTTTTTGTGGCAAAACCCATCCATTGCAGACAATGGATTCACTTGACAACTTAAAGACTGCAGTAGAACAAGTGGTAAAATCTGGCTTGGTCACACGGTGATCTGTTTAACAACTGGTAGGACTTATGACCATATTTCGGGCTCAAGTATAGTTGTAAGTTGAAGGCTACATGTATCACATGCAGATGCCAACAGCCTCTGGCTAGTATCACAGTCACAAATATCTCTCAATACTCAAAGACGCCACCATCAAACATGTGGTAAAATGGGTATTGCCAGTGGCATAATTTCCTACATTTTATTTTAATTTTTTTTAAAAATAAGGACGGGTGCCTTTAAAGGAACAAAATATTGCCATTTATACTATTAACTAACCATCACCATTAAAGGGGGAGAGGCTGAAAAGTGCTTCATCTGTTATGGCAGAGCCTTTAGAGACCAGTCATCTAGGACAGGGGTGAGCAGTTATGGCTCCTTCATGACTCGTGGACTTCAACTCCCAGAATTCCTGAGCCAGCCATGGTGGCTCAGGAATTCAGGGAGTTGAAGTCC
>JAEANM010029802.1:0-10119 GCA_017656035.1 Myanophis thanlyinensis | reverse complement strand
GAGGAGGCCTGCCCTGTGGGAGCACACCAGTCGGTTGGAGGCTGATGGTGGCAACAGGCGGTCCTGTAAGTACATGCCATTCTCATGTATATTCCTCTCAGAATATGATTTTAAGTGGCGTGGAAATGTCAATGGTATATATGCAGTGATGGAATCCAACCAGTTTTGCTACCAGTTTCGTGCACATGCATGCATGCCAACCATGCTGCAGCATGGCTCTTTAAAGCTCATTTATAGGCACCAGAGGCAGCTGGGGCCATTACGAAGGCTCCAGAGATGTGCCAAACAGCTAATTAAGGTAAGAAAAAGAAAAAAAAAACAAAGCTCCTATAAGGAAAGAAAAGGGCAAAGGCAGGTGGGAGGGGCCAATTTCAAATTGCCACAACCAGTTTGGGCGACGTGGTATGATCCAGCTGAATTTCATCCCTGTATATATGGCAAGCTGTGGTAGAATATACTCTGGATTTCTAGCAAGGAGGGAGTGCATTCCAAGAAGGAAAAGACAGAAATGTTTAGATAGCACCTCTATAGGAATTCTTGTTTAATACTGTAAGTAGACTGCTTTACTTTGATTTCTGTCTGTAGGAACACTGAATTAACTGCTTAGAACAGGGGTGTCAAGGAGGCGGAGCTAATGTTGCGGCCATACGACAGGCAATCCGGTTGCTCTGAGATCACCATCGATACTAGCTGCTGGAGTGTCCATTTGGACCCAAACCATCCCATAGGTATGGTGAGAGGTGAGGGCACATCCAGGGGATCCCAGGGACATCAGAAAGTCCCTGGTTGATCTAGGTGAAGCCCTCTTGCCAGTAGCGAAGAGGCAGCCTCCAAAGCTGCTGAAGTTGGGACTGCTCCAGAATGGTGAAAGAAGACTGGAAACAGTGTGCCAGCTGGATGAGATGAGCTTTTAAACTGTTATTTTCTTAAAGAGAACACCCTAAGGATTTTAAACCAATTTAAGAGTGTTAAAGAAAAGAGGCTAAGCAACGAAATTAAACCTAACTGTAAACTGAACATTTTCCCTTTTTTTTCTGGACTCCTATAAAAGCCCTTTAAACTGAAGCTGGACTGGTTTTGCTTTTCGTTTCTTTTTTTTTTTTTTAAAGTCTCTTGGATTTCTTTTTGATCTAAATGTTTTTCTTCTAGACTCTCCAGATTGGATTACTTTATTCATTTATTTTAATTTTTTCTCTCTTCCTCATTTACATCTTTTTTGGCTTTTTTGCCTCTTTTTTTGAACTTTTAAGCCTGATTGTCTGAAGTGAAGTGAAGCAGGGTGATATAAGGAGTATCACTGCCAATTAGAGGCTTGAATATAAGGCTGTGCTTCTCTATGTGAATTTCCACTGACCTTATTTTCAAAGGCTCTTGGAGTAGACCTTGAAGATTGTTTATGCAGCTGGTGTGTTATCGCTGTTAGCTTGAATCTGAAGTGGAAATGGCAAGATGAAGCTTGAAATGACCTTGAGAGAATAGGCCTTTTGTTTTGAGCCTTGTATATTGAATGGCAGTGTTTTTTTTCTTTATTATAGAGTGGCTCTTTATTTTTCCTTTTGCCCTCCCCATTCCTCACTTTTATTTTTCCTTTTTGCTATTTCTTATTTTTTCTTCTTTTTTTTCAAACCTGTTGGATTAGGGCAAACAAGTGCCTGAAGACTCTTTTTTGGGATTAGAGTATACAAGTACTTGAAGATTTTCTCTCTTTTTTTGATTGTTGTTATTTTTTTCCTGTTTGGCCTTTTCATCTGTTTGATTAGGGTACATAAGTGCTTGAAGATTTTTTCCTTTTACTTCCACTTCAACTAAGCACTTCAAGATGAGCAGAAAGCCAGTAACTGCAGTTCCTTCAATGTCAGGTTCTTCTTCTTCACCATCGGGAGGACAATGCTCAGTACAGACTATGTTATTGCAGGAAGATAAGGAAAAAGGAAAAGAGAAACAAGAGGTGACCCTGCAGATGATTCTACAAGGAATTCAAAAGATTCAAGCAAAGGAGGATAACATTGAGAAGAGGACAGAGAATATTGAGCAAAGTACGGAGAATATTGAGCAAAGGACAGAGAGGACCAATGAAAAAATTGAAAATATCCAACAGATGATGAAATATGAGGATAGATTTGAGAAGATTGAAGTGCAGGATGCACAGAGAGATAAGAAGATTGGCGATATTGATGCCCAACTGGATGTTGTTGAGAAAGACAGAAGTGGACTTTTAGGATGGGAAATTGATAGATCAGAGTTCTATCTCAGATTTCAAAATGTGGAAGAAGAAAAAGGTGAGAATCTCACATAGATAATGATAGAAATCTTGGCAGAAGCTCTGGAGATAACCAAGAAGAAGACAATGGATGGAGTAGATGAAGTGTTTCGTGTTTATACAAGATATGCAACAAAAAATAAATTGCCAAGAGAAGTATATGTTAGATTTACTAAAAAAAATCAAAAGACAGATACAGTGGATGTAAGAGAAAAAACATTAAAATATAAAGTCAAAGAAATAATACTACTGAAACAGGTGCCTAGAAAAGTGAGGGAGATGAGAAGAGAATATTTAGTCTTGACTAAAGAACTACTTAAAAGAGGAATTAATTATAGATGGCTAATACCAGATGGCCTTAAATTTACACGGCAAGAACAAAGACATAGAATAGATACAGTTGAGAGAGCTGAATTGTTTTTTCAGAATTTTTTGGAGCAAAAGAGGAAGAAATAAGAACAAGAAAGAAGAAGTCCCCAGTTGAAATCCAAGAGGAAGGAGAAATAACAACTGGAGAGGAAGAAGGAGCTATAGGTGGTGTACCCAGTGAACATGAACTAAGACCTAGAGTAAAGAATCCTTTGTATAAAGAATAACATGCAGGAGAGGAAATTGATTACAATTAATATAAATGGACTTAATTCAGCTATTAAGAGAAAGAAACACAGTATTTCATAAATTGGAAAAATTAAAAGTTGATATAATCTGTCTACAAGAAGTACATATTAAGAGACAATACAAACATTTACTGAAACAGCACAAATTAGGAAAGCTATTCACAATGTTGATGCATTATAAGCAGAGAGGAGTAATATTGTATATTAAAGATATAATACCAGCAGAATTGATTTATAGAAATGATGATGGGAGGATTTTGATGGCGGAAATACTGGACAATAATGTTAAAATGTTCTTAATAGCAATTTATGCTCCAGATGACAATCAGGAAGAATTCTACAGAAAGTTACATTTAAAAATAATTGAACTGGACTATGTTAATATATGTATGATGGGATTATACCATTTATTCAATTGAATAATTATTCAATGGAATAATTAATGATAGACTATAAAACCCAGAAAATGATAAAGAAAACGAAAAGCCTCTGCCAAGATCCTTCTTTCAAATGGTGGAGGAAATTAATCTAAAAGATCTATGGAGAGAAAGAAATATGGAAAAGAAACAATACATGTTTTATTCAAATAGACATGCATCATGGTCTAGAATAGATATGATATGGATGTCAACAGTTAATTGATAAACTGCAAGAAATTGAAATATTTGGGCAGACCACAACCCTATGATGCTCACATGGAAAGGACAGAAACGGAGATCTAGATGAACATTAAATAATGCAATATTGAAGAAAAAAAATTTCCAACAGAAAATTGAGAAAGAACTAGAAAACAAAAAAGAAGATACATCACTACAGAATCTCTGGGACATAGTGAAGGCCTACACAAGAGGCCTGATAATAGAGTACGCAGATAAGAGAAATAGACAACAGAAAAAAAAAACAACTCTTAAAACATTGGAGAATGATTACAAGAGGTTTGAAAAAGAATTACAGAAGACCCTGCAAAAAAAGGACATTAAAATTAAAATGGATCTAATTAAACACAAAATAGGACTTATGGAAAAGGAGGAATTAGCGCAAAAAATTAGAAGCTCTAAACAAAATTTCTTTGAAGATGCAAACAAACCAGGCAGATGGTTAGCCTATAAATTAAGGAAAGAAAGAGAATTCGGCTAAAAAGTGAGCAAGAATATCTTTGTTATGGATATGATGAGAAAAAAATAATTTTACAAGATTACTATGGTAAACTATATGACCAAAAAAAAAAAATTCCTGAAGAAAAAGTCAAACAGTATCTACAAGAAGCGAATTTACCTCAAATACCTAAGGATATTGATACAATGTTGGAAGGAAACATTACAATGATGGAGTTGACAGAAGCACTCAAAAAACAAAATAATGGAAAAGCACCAGGACCAGATGGATTACCAGCAGAATTTTATAAGACTTTCCAGGATTTACTTAGTCTACAGCTTTTAGAAGTTATGAATGAAGTTATGCTAAACCAGAAGATACAGAAAACATGGCTAGAAGCATATATTACACTTATACTGAAGGAGGACACAGACCCACAGCAGGTCAAGAACTACAGGCTGATATCCCTGCTGAATTCGGATTATAAAATCTTCGCTTAAATTTTGACAGAAAGACTGAAAAAAATATTTAAACAATTTTATTCACCCGGATCAAAATGGCTTTCTGCCTAAAAGACATATTAAAAATAACATGAGAATAATGCTGGGACACTTTGGAATATTATGAAGCACATCCTGAAAAGCAAGTGGCTCTGATGTTTTTGGACGCGCAGAAAGCCTTTGATAACATGAATTGGCGATTTATATTACTTCAGTTGGAGCAGATGGGCTTTGGTGAAAAATTTGTTCGAGCTATAGAAACGATCTACACTAAAGAAACAGCAGTAATGGTTAATGGTGAGCTAACTGACACTATAGAAATAAGAAAAGGGACTGGACAAGGTTGTTCACTGTCGCCTCTGCTGTTTGTATTAACATTGGAAATTCTGAATAGAAAGATCAGAGAGGATAAAGAGATAAAAGGATTGAAAATTAAAAAACAAGAATATAAATTGCAAGCTTTTGCAAATGACCTGGTTTTTATAATGGAAGGACTTTGGAGGACTTATATAAAATAGTGTTGAAATATATTTGGCAGGACAAAAAGGCAAGAATAAAACTTAAATTACTACAGGATGTAAGATTATGAGGAGGATTTGCCTTACCCACCTGGGAAATGTATTATCAGGCAGCAAGTTTGATGTGGGTTAAGGAATGGATAATGTCAAGGAATAGTAGGGTATTGACTTTGGAGGGTCATGACCTGCTGTTAGGGTGGCATGCCTTCCTTTGGTATAAAGGTACTAAAACACAAGGGTATTTTAGAAGACATTATATACGAGAGGCATTGTTATTAAACTTGGAAAAGACTAGAAAGCAATATTATATAAAAATTCCATTTTGGTTGTCAATAATTGAAGCTTTTACATACCCAATAGTATACAAAGAGGAACAAACAGTTAGATATCGAGAGATATTAAATGAAAAGGGTGAGCTCAAATTGACACAAGCTTTACAGGAACAAGGTATAAAGATGAATTGGTATTCATATATGCAAATACAATCTAGATTTGATGAGGATTTGAAAGAAAGGTTTTTATGATAAACTGACTGATTTAGATAAAATCTTAACAGGCACTGATGAAAAAATGATTAAAAAACTATGGGTTTTATTAGAAATTAAAATGGAGGAAGAGCAAGTTAAAGAAATCATGATCCCTTGGTGAAAGAACTTTGGGCATGGGATAGATTTAGAGAAATGGCAAAAGTTTTGGTCTCAAAATTATAAAATGACTATGTCAACGACATATAAAGAAAATTTGTATAAGATGTTTTTACAGGTGCTACCTATCCCCAGCGAGAATTGTGAGAATGTTTAAGGATAAATAGAAAAATATTTGAAATGTCATCAGACGCCTGGTACATATTACCATATTTAATTTAATTTAATTTCAAAATTTATATACCCTCCTGAGGGACTTGGGGTGGTGTACAGCAGATAAAAAACATACATAGAAAATAATCTAAAAACCAATTAAAATGATTATATAAAGCTGACAATTTAAAATCACATTAGTTTAGTATTAAAATCAACGATTAAAATGAATTGAATTAAAAATTTTAAAATTACAACTAATTTAAAATATAAAATAACCCTGAGGTATCAGGCCAGGCCGGCTAGCTGGAAAAGATGGGTTTTCAATGCACATCGGAAAGCTCAGTAATGGATCTCAGGGGGGAGTTCGTTCCATAAGGAGGGTGCAGCCACAGAGAAGGCTCGAACCCTCAGGGCTGTCAGGCGACATCGGCCCGACGGTGGAACCCCGAGGAGGCCTGCCCTGTGGGAGCGCACTGGTCAGTTGGAGGCTGATGGTGGCAACAGGCGGTCCCGTAAATACCTGGGTCCCAAGCCATGGAGCGCTTTAAAGGTAAGTACCAACACCTTGAATCGCACCCGGAAAGCCACAGGAAGCCAGTGCACCTTGCGCAGGAAAGGTGTAACATGGGAGCTCTGAGAAGCTCCCATAATTGCCTGTGCGGCTGCATTCTGCACTAACTGCAGCCTCCGGATGCTCTTCAAGGGGAGCCTCATGTAGAGAGTGTTGGCATAGTCCAGACGGAAGGTCACAAGGGCAGAAGTGACTGTGCGAAGAGCACCCCGATACAGAAAGGGCCGCAACTGGGTGATCCTTTGGACCTGATAAAAGGCCCCCCTGGAGACGGCTGCAATATGTTCTTCCAATGACAGTCATACATCCAGGAGGACACCCAAGTTGCGAGCCCTCTCCGTGGGGGACAACAATTCGTTCCCCACGGCCAGCGATAAAGAGAGCTGGCTGTATCTGGGCGCAGGAAAGCACAGCCACTCGGTCTTGGCTGGGTTGAGCTGGAGTCTGTTAAGACCCATCCAACTCTGCATGGCCTCCAGGCACCGGCCCATCACTTCAACGGCCTCATTGGGGTAGTTTGGGGTGGAAATAAATAGCTGCGCGTCATCAGCGTATTGGTGGAAACTCACCCCCAAACCACGGATGATCTCACCCAGTGGTTTCATATAGATGTTAAACAGCAAGGGGGAGACCACCGACCACTGAGGCACCCCACATACTAGGGGCCTTGAGGTCGATCTCTGCCCCCCCGCCCACACAAACTGCGAGTGGCTGGAGAGGAAGGAGGAGAACCACCGCAATATGGTACCCCCCACTCCTAATCCCTGCAGCTGCTGCAGTAAGATACTGTGGTCAACAGTATCAAAAGCCGCTGAGAGGTCTAATAGGACCAGGACAGAGGAACAATCCCTGTCCCGGGCCCTCCAGAGATCATCCACCAATGCGACCAAGGCCATCTCCGTGCTGAAACCTGGCCTGAAGCCTGATTGGAGAGGATCTAAATACAGAGCTTCATCCAGATGCTGGGGAAGCTGTCGTGCCACCATGGTCTCAACAACCTTCGCTAAAAAGGGAAGGTTGGAGACCGGCTGATAACTAGATAGCGAGGCTGGATCCAGGGTTGGCTTCTTGAGGAGAGGTCTCACCACCGCCTCTTTCAAGGCGGCAGGTGAGAAACTCTCTCTCAAAGAAGCGTTAATAATCCCCTGGAACCAGCCTCGCGTCACCTCCCGGGTCACCAATACTAACCAGGAGGGACAAGGATCTAATAAGCAAGTGGTGGCATTAAGGCCACCCAGCAATCTGTCCACTGCATCTGGGGTCACAAAGTCAAACTCAGCCCAGACGATCTCGCCCAAGACTGCCCCCCCATCCAGAGAAGCCCAGTCAGAGTCCAGCCGTCCCCAAATCTGAGCGATTTTATCTTGCAGAAAACAAGAAAAATCCTCGGCCTGCCCCTGCAAGGGACCCTCCCACTCCCTCACCTCAAGGAGGTAGCGGGTCACCCTAAACAGGGCGGCCAGGTGGTTTTCCGCAGATGCAATAAGGGTGGAGAAATAAGAACGTCTCGCCGTCCTTATCGCCACTAAGTACGTCCTAATATGGGATCGTAAAAGTGTTCGATCAGACTCAGAGTGGCTGGCCCTCCAACCTCTCTCTAGGCGTCTTTTCCGGTGCTTCATCTCCCTTAGCTCCCCGGAAAACCAGGGAGCCAACTGGGATCGATGCCAAGTCAGAGGCCGCAAGGGCACGACCCGGTCAAGAGCCCCGGCTGCCACCCTCTCCCAGGTGGTGACAAGGTCTCCGACCGGGTAGTGTGTAAGTGCCTCGGGAAATGGCCCAAGCTCTGTCAGGAACCTTTCGGGATCCATCAGGCTCCTGGGGTGGAACCATTTAGTCGGTTCTGCCTCCCTGTGATGAGGGGGTGTGCAATGGAAGTTCAGTCTAAGGAGCAAATGATCCGACCATGACAGGGGTTCAATTAAAATATCCCCTAATCCAAGATCATTCCTCCACTGTTCCAAGACAAAAAGTAAATCCAGGATGTGGCCTCCCATGTGAGTGGGGTCCCAAATTACTTGGGTCAGGCTCATGGCTGTCATGGAAGCCATGAACTCCTGAGCCACCCCCGAGGTCGCGCTGGTAGAGGGAAGGTTGAAGTCCCCCATAACCACAAGCCTGGGGGACTCCACCGCCAAGCCAGCTATAACCTCAAGGAGCTCAGGCAGCGCCGACGTCACATGGCAGGGATCCAGGTATGTGATTAGAAGGCCCACCTGAACCCTAGAACCCCACTTCACATAGAGAGACTCACATCTAGTTATCTGTGGAACAGTGATCTCCCTAGGACATAGATCTTCCTTAATAACCACCGTCATCCCCCCACCCCTTCCCTGAGTCCTTGGCTGATGAAAAACTCGAAACGCAGGTGGGCAAAGTTCAACCAGAGGGACACCCCCTTCCAGGCCCACCCAGGTCTCGGTAATACCCGCCAGGTCTGCCTCCCCCTCTTGAATCAGATCATGAATGAGGGGGGGCTTTTTCATAATTGACCTGGCATTGCATAACATCAGCTGAAGACCCCGGGACCGAGGACACTGACCACTCGGGGAACGGTGAGTAATTTGGGGGTCGGAGCATGTCACCGTGTATAACCAATGAGGGTGCACTCCCCGAATCTGATATGGCCCCCTATACCCACCATAGTTGCCCTTCCCACCGACTATGCTAATAAATTGCACCTCTCCCCCGGAACAGCCCCCCATTCCTTGAATCAAGCCCCTGACCTCTCGACCCTCTCCGATGTGCCCAGCCTTTGGTCTGGCCTTAGCCTCCAATGAAAGACCCCCCACCCTCCAACAAGATAACTCCCTCCCTAACCCCGAAATATAAAACCAGAATTAAAAGCCCATTGGGGGTAAATTTGATGGGGGCCCAGTCCTTAATGTCTCTGCGCCAGTGCAATTGTCCATGATAGTGGCCAACCATGTCCTGTAAAGGAGCAATATCAGAGCGAATGATGTTAATTGCCCTAGCTCCCCTAGGGCCTTCGGTCACATCAAATATAACAGAATCACCCTCTCTAAGATTATGAGGATGAATGCTGAAGTTATTCCATATGATGGCAGTCCGGTGGATAAAGATATCTTCTTCGGTGTCAGCTCTAATAATAAAGCCATGTGTTAAACCACTTAATTGTCCCCAAGACCTTCGCTGTGTTGACCTTCCCATTCTGCCAACACCATCACCGCAGGTCATGGGGCCTGGTCTGGACTATGCCCACCCAAGGAAATTCAGGCCAAGCCTGATTGACAGCGGCCAGCTGTGGGCCTTGGTTGGTCCAGCAGGGGCACCCATTCACCACTTCGTCCCATGATGCAACCAGGACCCGATGATTCCATGGTGCCCCCCTGCTCCTCCAGCTCATCTGGTCTGCTTCCATCTCCGCCGCCTCCACCACTGAGGATGTTGGAAACGCTGCCACTGGAGCTGTTGGGGACCAGCCAAACGGAGCCCGGGGCGCTCCAGGCCGCCTCCAGCCAGGTCGATTAGGCCGTGGCTGCGGCCACCCCCCAGCTCCTCCAATTCACCTGGCTCACCTCCGTCTCTGTCTCCACCGCCTCCACCACCGAAGTCGCCACCGGGGCTGTCGGGAGCGCTGCCGCCGCCGAAGTTGCTGAGACTGTTGGTGGCCAGCCAAATGGAGGACATATGTGGTGGACATGCACGCAGGCACAAAGGTATTGGACTAAAATCCACACATGGTTGGAGAAGATGATAAAGCAGCATATAGACTTCAAACCTGAAATATTTTTGTT
>JAEANM010029801.1:0-10119 GCA_017656035.1 Myanophis thanlyinensis | reverse complement strand
ACATACATACATACATACTTACAGACATACATACATAAATGCTGAAAGATTAATTAAGCAAGCAATTCTCAATAGTGCTTCCCATTTATAAAAAGTCAGGGAGTGTGTGGTAAGAAATGTTGCAAAACGCATATGAGTATGATGGTTACAATAAGACTGATGCAAGACCAGTTAGTTACATGAAGGCGTGTCAATGGAATTATGGCACATCTAGATTGATAGTTACTCAGCCAGTAGCAATATCTGAGCAGTAATGACACCACATCACCCAGCATCCTAGCAATGCTTTTGTGTGGATAAGAAAGGGATTGTAGCCCCACAGTTCTCATTATTCTGGAAAATAGAGTTCCAATATATTTGGAAGCTACTAGATTGGGGAAGGCTGATAGATACTGTACAGTTTCAGGTGGAAGGACAGGATCACAGGGGACATAAGGACTTGTATCTCAATGGATGGCTGCAAGGAATGTCTATTAAGATCTGAAAAAAGATAGGTGATAGTATTATTTTCATGGGATGCAGAAATCTGAGCTTAAAAAGGGCCAAAGAAGACATTGGTGATATCATAGTGAACAGTAATGGGTTAGTGAAATCTGAGTTTGTAGTAGGAAATCAATTTAAGCTGGAGTGGATTTTAAAAGGAAATTATCTTAATTCTCTGGTATAATGATCCTATTATGGCTGATAGAGAACAGAACATGTTGTCATGCCAATGCTGTGAGCCTTTTCCCACTGCTCAGCCTGAATAAATGTATCATGAAATATTATAGCATAGAAACACAATAGAACTCCTATTATTTCCTTCTAAAGAAATTGTATCCCAAGTACTGTGAAACATGCTTAGAAATAAAGGGTTTTCTGTCTCTGTCTTATAAGAAGAGTTTAGGGAAACACTACCCCATCTTCCTCTATTAAAACACTACATCTACTATTATTTATTTTCTACTGAATTTTATATAGCAATAGCATTTGGGCTTACATACCGCTTCATAGTGCTTTACAGTACTCTCTAAGCAGTTTACATAGTCGGCATATTGTCCTCAACAAACTGGCTCCTCATTTTAGCAATCTTGGAAGGATGGAAGACTGAGTCAACCTTGAGCCAATCAAAATCAAAGGAATCGAACTCCTGACAGTGAGCAGAGTTAGCCTGCAATACTGCATTCTAACCACTGAACCACCATGGCTCTTAGTTCACATTGTGGTGAAATTCAATTTTTTTTACTACCGGTTCTGTGGATGTGGCCAATGGATTAAACATTACCAAGCACAGAATTACCATTACCATTACAACTTCACCAAAGTTACAATGTAATAAGGGGAGAGGCAGTTTCTGTGAGCAAGGCAATAAAGATTAGGCTAGAAACAACTGTGTTATTTACAGGATTAACCCTGCAAAGTTAATCTTTACAGGATTAACCCTGCAAAGTGGGAAAAAAACAAAAGGAGATTTCTTCTAATAACGGGTTCTCTGAACTGTTTATAATTGTTACCACCGATTTTATAGAACCGGTGCGAACCAGCTGAATTTCACCTCTGGTTCACATGTATATATATGCAAATGTAGGCCACCAGGATGGGCATGTCCTATGATCAGCTATAATGGATCAGCAGACAATTTGGTAATCATGATTCACACTTGAAACAATCATGATTTGGTTCAATTATGATTTATTAAACTCAACTGACTGAGCTCCAGTAAAATGCTTAAACTAAGTTAACCTCCAATGGCTTGATTCACAACACAACAAGCTATCACCAATCAAATAACATAGTTTAGCATGATGTAAGATTGCAACTTATGTGGAATTGCAGAATAAAAGCATTTAAAAGCCTCTGAAGAAAGGATAGCAGAAGAATCTTTAGAGCAAGGGATGGGAACTATGGTCTCTTTATGACCTATGGACTTCAACTCCCAGAATTCCCGAGCCAGCCATTAATTGAAGTCCATAGATCATAAAGGGGCCACACTGCTGTAGAGCATTGTTGCTGAAAAGACCTGACCATTCATATCTAGGAGTTGGGATCACAAATAATACAGTATATCTCACCTCTCTGGCTAAAAAAAAAAATAGATATTAAGAATTTAAGCAGCTGTATACTAATTTTATCTGAATGCAACTGACAAAACCAAATGACGTACAGGATAGGGTGGTGAAAGAGGAAACTGTTTACATATTCAAGGCTGAGCACATTTCTTAGTGCCACTTTCATTTCTAGCACATATTTGATAATATTCTATTTTAATCGGTAGAGAGAAAGCAGGAAAGGGGTGGGTGGGAAATGAACCATGTATTGTACTGTATACTTCAAAATGACTTTTGCTTGTAAAAACTTGTTCCCATTTTGTATGCCTGACAATTTCCAGCAAGTTAAGAATAGGTTGAATGTTCAAGGATATGTTAACGGTCAGACAAGACAGAGCTTGCTTTACATGGTATGCTTTAATTCAAAAGCAGCTTTTTTATGAAGATAGCTTTGGGACCATCTGTACCATACTTTGTTCCAAGCCACCTCTAAAACTTTGCTGAGCCTTCAGCAGCTGTTCTTTGCTTGGACCTGAGGATGGACCTTCGTTCTCACATCATAGAAAAACTAAGTATGTCCTTAAACAAATTTTGGGTGGGGTGGGATAGGCAATGCTTACCAGATTAAATTTAATTTGAAAATGATGCTGAAATTAAATTGTTACTAGTCCCCTTTGCATGTTAGCATGATAAAGGGGATGATGAAGTAAAATATTTTGTGGAGATTGAGCAAAACATGATTTAAAGTTATTTTTTTCCTCCCCAACTGAAAACCACATAAGCAAATCTATTATCCCTCTTTGTTAGGATATATCCCATTACAGTGATGTACCTTCTATTATTACAGCCAGCGTGGATGTCAATTGACATGTCATGTGTATGTGTGTGAATGTATACTTCCCCCAGCTGGCTGTTAATAGAAGCAGGAAGAGGCATGTTAACATAAAGCAAGCAGTTATTACTACAAATTCAATTACTATAAAAAAAAAAATAGTATGGTAAGCAAAGTAGACTGCAAAAATGCCAAGAGAGCAGCTCAAGGGACACAATTATGGAAAGCAGGAAGAAGACAAAAAAAAAACCCATCAGGAGTAAATTTTTTTCCCAAGGTAGCAATTATCATACAAATGGTGATGAATAGCCATTCAGACAACCTAGATCTGGGTGTTGCCAGCTTTTTACAACTCAAGCTCCTGTGTATACTTTTAAATTTATAAATCTTGCCCTTTAAAGAAAAAAAATGGCAGAAATCTAGAATTTAGTGTCTTGATCACCCAATAGATCTATCCCTTGTATGAGTTGTATTCCTTGCCCTGTGTTTTCTTTCTGGATTTAACATGCTGCTTGTTGAACTGGTATGATTTATCCTATTGTGACCACATATCTTCAGCAAATTGCAGAACAGGATAAAAGAAACATCAACATTGTGGAGTTGTCACTTAGGCAAGGCTGCTAATAGCTTTAATCAGAAGATGGGAAATAGGCACTAAATGGCTGTTCAGATGTTGCTGGATTGCAATTCCCAGAATAACTCCTAATGTTATGTGTGGAATTGGGGATATTATTTGGAGGTGAACAACTTGAACTCCTAGGACCACATGTGACTTCCCAGGCCTTGAGTGTGGCTCCAGAGACTCAAGTTGATATACATTGAATAAAATGATATATTATTGTACAATGTGATAGGAGATCATTAAATAAATGACTGAAAAATAAGCATATCTGCAATAGTCAGTTTTAATTACATGTAAATGTAATAAAATGAAATCATAGGTAGCTTTTATTTTGGCCCCCTTCTGGAATACAGCTCTGAGCCTGCGGCACCCAAAATGTATAGTGATATAGTCTGAATGTACTTCCTGCTTGCTGTCTTGAGTTCCCAAAGGAGAACTAGGAACATGGCTCAGAGTATCTTAAACAATCTAAAATATATTAAGCAGAAATCATTGCATTTAAAAACAGTATGCAAAGTAATCGACACTGTCATAAACCAGTGGTCCATACCACAATTATTCATGCTAATACTGTTGTTATGGTTGTTTGAATGAAATAAAGAACTGTTAAGGCTCCAGAAAAGAACGCTATGCTTGGGGAGATAGAATCTCCCTTGGTATTACAGAAAGATCCTCACAGAGAAAAGTTAGGAAGATATATAGCATATGCATAAAAAGCCAGTTTTGTTTGAAGGTAATATGGAGGAGAAAACTTCTACCCATTCTGCTGTGCTTCAGCTATGTTAGACTACATTTTGTCCTCAACTTACATCCACAAGTGAGCCCAAAATTTCTGTTGCTAAGCGAGGCAGTTGTTAAGTGAGTTTTGTCCAATTTTATGACCTTTCTTGCCATGGTTGTTAAGCGAATCACTGTAGTTGTTAAGTTAGTAACATGGTTGTTAAGTGAATCTTGCTTCCTAATTGACTTTGCTTGTCAGAAGTTCTCAAAAGGTGGTCACATGGCCCTAGGGCATTGCAACCATCATAAATACAAGTCAGTTTCCAAGTGTCTGGACTTTGCTTGCATGACATAGGGATGTGGCAATGGTCATAACTGTGAAAAATGGTCATAAGACATCTGGTGTAAGTCAAGGACTACCTGCACAGCTGAAATCAGTATTGCCAAGAGAAGGCTGATGCACTACTATTTGGGAAGAAGGTGGGTTGCCAGTTTTCACTGCCTACCCTAGTGAGTATTGCTGTTCATAATTAATTGAGTACATTTTGTCATGTCAGGTCTTCCTGAAGTATCACTAAAACTTCCTAGAATTAATAATAATTTTTAAAAAATCAATGCCTCCTCAAGATACCAGATAACTGTAAAGTTTCGTGGGTAATAAAAGTAAAATTATAGATTTTGAAAGGAAAAGAGAAAATGAGAAAGGAGGGTGTGGTAATCCAAACCCCTTTCTGATAAAGACAGATTTCTTTCATCTCAGCAGCGCCCGAGTTTTATGTGAGTGCAGCTGTCTTGGCAGCTTGCCCAGCAGCGTAGGTGCTGTTCTCGGAACAAAAGTTCAGGGTTGCCAGATGAGCCATATCACCTACGTGCAGAACTTTGGCCTTTAAGCCTACAAATGATTTGCTTCAGTATAACAGACAAGAAATAGCCAAACAATCATTATGAAATGTGTTTGTGTGTATGTCTTTGTGTGCCTTTGAAGATAAAATGGAATTGAAGCATGTGTCTGTGTATACATACGGCTCTCTTTTCCATTCTATTTTATCTTCAATGGAAGTGTGTCTGTGTATGTGTGTGTACACACTCTCTTGCATTTTATCTTCAAAGGCAGTCATGTTTATCACATTCAAGGTTGTTTGCTGCCACATGACACTTTGGAACATTAAAAAGTGTTTTCTTTTTGATGGTAAAGGAAGGAGAGGGAACAAGCTGGAAATTTGCAAAGCTGTGATCGAGCCACTGTGTCCATGAATTTGGTGGAGATTAAAATTTCCTAATACTAATAATGCTGGTTAAGTGCCAGATCTGCACTAGATTCTAAACAGGAAGGACACTCTCCTTGTGATAAGGTATCTGATCTAAAATTTGATATGGGGAGAGGGAGAATTAGACTGATGATTTCTCAAACATCTAATCTTTCTTTAATATAGTTTTTAGGGATTAGCAGCTACCATAATATGTGACTGGAGCTAAAATCCCCCAGTAGAGAAGGAATTTGTATATGCCTATAAAGTTGAGCAGCTGGGATAAGATGGTGTTCATTGTCTAGTTGTCTAAGGAGGGCAAGCTCTGATGTCTCTCAGTTCCCAGTAGGAATTGCAGACTCATAGGAATGTCCATTCCAGTAATCAGAACAATTGAACAAGCCCAAAATTACGTTTTGAAATCACACAAATTGTGAAAGAGTAAAGATATATATCTGGAATGCCCTTGGAAGAGGGAGTGCATATGCATACTCCTATGGATAATGTCTAGGATACAGTACAGTTTTATGTATCCATAGGAAGAATTAACATACAACTTTTATGCTAACAACTGCAGCTTTATTATTTGTTGTCAGCCACTCAGAATCTCAAGAGCTGGACAGAATTGAAGTATATGCAAATATATTTATAAATATGTCTCTTGGTCAGTCTTTTTCAAGCATCACTTCCCTTTTTAACACCAACAAGTCTCCCTTGCAATTCAGCTGAATTATTTTCCCTAAACACTAATTATCTATTAAACAAAATACCCCAATCATTCTAATCACAGACAGTTTATCTTTCAAAAAATATGTAAGTAAAATTTCTTTATTTGAATAAGAATCTTGAAACAGACATTTGGAATTATTGGAGCCAATTGAACTTGAATTTTGTAACATCGTAATGAGAAATCTAAATATATAGCTGAATGATAATATTTATCAGAAAGCACCAAAATAATATAATAGGTGTGCAAGCTTTTCCATAAATCCTCATCATGCAAGTGATATTAAAACAACAGGGCAAATAGAATCAAGACCTAACAGGGAACTCTGCATTCCATCCATAAATTTCATCTCAGAGTAACTCCTGATAGAAGATATCATGGCTTAAAATGTCCAGCCAAGTTTTTGAAATCCCTCAATCCTTCCTTTCCCCAACTTTTCAATTCATTTTACCTCATGAAGAACTCTGAACATCTTAGAAACTTGCACATTTTTTTTGAATTACTTTAATTGGTTCCAATAAAGGTTTTACCTATTTTTTTCCAGCTTTTTCCCTATGTATCTAAAAAGCTATGTTTGCAACACATTAAGAAATTATTTTATGAGTCTATGAAGACCATTTTTTGACTAGCAGTGGCTCTTGAAGATCTCAGGCAAAGGTATTCCCTGATTCTTCTCCTTTAAAAGAAGAATAGTAGAGACTGAACCTGAACTATTGGTGAAAAGGGGGGTACTGGAAGTGTGCCTACTTCCAATTGGCCCTTACAGTATAAATTATACAGACAAAAACTTTGTAAGGAAGGAAGGAAGTTGATTGATATCAAAATGCTGAACACTGGGAAGGATGTGTTCTCGAAAGCAAACATCAGTAAAGTTTCTGTGGCAAAATGAAAGAATGTACAGTATGCAAGGGGTGGGTCAGGGGGTAGGCAGCTACACTGAGGGCAACAGGAGTTGGCCAGATCGACTGATGGCAGCAAACAGTTCCAAGCCTGGAAGGAACAACATGCCAGAATAAAAGGAGGAAGGAACAGTAGAGTTAGTGTAAAGGGGAGAGCAGATGTGGAGAGCAGACATATGCTGAAAAGGAATATGAAATTTGGTAACAAGAAATATGCACAAATATTAGGCATGACTAATATGAAGAGCCTTAAACAATGGACCACAGTAATTTTGCTTTCCTTCCAGATGTGTTGGGACTCTAACTCCAAAACTTTCCAGTTATCTCCAAATTTCAGAGGATCAAAGAGTAGTTCTGTGGGATTTTGCAAACAGTAGGAAACTAAAAGAAAACATATGTGTGTGCATGTGTGTGTGTGTACATATTAACTGGTTGAAAATGCTAATTCCCTGGTGCAGTCATATTATAGCAACACCTCTGCTGGATGATGCAATTATTTCCTACATTACAAGCTATATCAGAACCTGTTCAGCAACTGATGTAGAAAGGAGAAATGCAAGCTGAATTATTCACCTTAACTGATGAATTTCCCCCCACCAAACATTAGATGTTATTTTTAAAAAAGATCTTAGAACCTTACAGTCATTTTCTTCTTTTATATGGACAAAACAAATAGTCATATAAAAGATATTGGCACTAGGATGAGACAAATCTGAAGCTGGTCATAGGTGTATTCATGAACAGAATATACAATGAGATAGCAAAGTGGATCCTAGTATCAAAATCCTTAAATGAATGGAATTCATTAAAACTAGTTCAACACTGCTCCTTTTAGAAGATGCTGAATTAATTTAGAAGTTGCTTTAAAACAAAAGCCAAAATAGGAAATTCTTCTCCAATAAATTGTTTATTGGGGTTCTAATTGACTACAGGCAAAATAGATTAGTTTTACATCTCTATGTTCCATAATGAATCTTCAGTGATTCTTTACCTTGGCATTGCCTTCATTGTGGCTCAGGCTTCATATGAGTTTATATAAGAACAAACATCTTACCATAACACTATCAATATATGATCATAGACTTAAATGTGATCTATCTCTACAAGTGAAGTTACCTTTGAGAAAAGACATCAGTTATGATTATATGTTTCAAACCATTGTCTGATTTTATTTTATTTTATTTTTTTGCAGAGGATTGAAGAATGTTCCTTTAAAATAATTTTATTGGTAGATTTTATATAGATAAAAGATAAAGATGAAAATATATAAAGAAAAGTTAAAAAGGAAAAAGAGGAAACTAGAATTTACAGATGAAGGCTAAATGAAAATATATAGAATCAATATTTGAGCATTGTAAAAAGAATGTGAAATATTTTTGAGAGTAAGTGAAGACACTAGATATGAGATGCAAATAAAGCCTTTATGAAAGGAAAATGAATACAGCGAAATAATAAATTGAAATAATAAATTGAAGACAGAAGAGGAAATGTGAAATATTTTAAAGGAGATAAAAAGAAAGAGGAGAAACTAAAGAGGTTCCAGGAAGAAAAAAGTATCTCACAACAAATTAAACTTTTACAATGCCAGCTTTCCACATTACAATTAAAGAAATAAAAGCAAAAATGAACTTCACTAAACTGAACAATTTTGAATTAACAAACAAACCAGGGAAATGGTTATACCAACTGAGAAAAGACAGTGAGAAGAAAATGATTTTAATATTATAAAAGGGGAATACTACGCTTACAGATAATGAAAATTTCAAAAGTATAAAAAGACTATTTTGTCAACACTATACAAAACTTTATAAAGGAAAAATATCTCCCAGGTAAAATTGGATGGACAGTTGTAAATCCTTTTTGATTTTTAATTATTTCTGGTCTTTTTATTAGTTCTCCTATTTGATTTTATTAAATTTATTGTCAAATCTTTTATCCATTCAGCACTTTTATTATAGTATTTCTGCATTTCCCATAGTTCTTTTCAAAACTGTATTGTTTCTTTTTTGTTTGGTTTACCATTTTTTAAATTTCTATTGCCATTCATATTTTGATAGAATTGCCTCTGGTCTCACTGAATTAGTTAATTTTGCTTAAATTGGATGACTCATGCCTCATAGCATTCAGTTTCCCAAGCTGTTGCTGTTATTTCTTGTTTTATGATTTCCAAAGCATTTTCAATTTTTCTGGCACCAAGTCAAAATTTTTATTATGCTTGTCTTGATCTTTACATTCCTCAATTTTTTTCTTTCATGTTCTTTAAATTACTTGCATCCAATTTTTATTTCTTTACTTTGGCCTCTAGTCTGTATGAAACAAATAAGTTCCAAAATAAAATAGCATATACACATATATTAGTAACTAATAGAGATTCTATGTATTCTAGCTTCTGGGGACTAGCTATATAAGAAAAGTTTTCTTTGTTCTAGGAAGGATCATTAGAGATAAGAATGTTAACATTTCTCAGAGCTGAAAAGAACATGCAGTCAAATTTCTAGAGGGTAGTGCTAATTAAAAAGCAATTTGATGATGTATTCTCCTTAAGCATTTTGGATCAGCTTGTGAACCCCTGGGTCCTAGGGGGAGGGAATTTGAGTGTCGTGCCAGAAGGTATATATATAGAGATAATGTTGAACCTAATTGGGTGTGGTCTCTGGTTTAGAACTTCGCTTTGAAGTCTTGAAGAGGTCACAGCATTTTGCAAAATGCTTTTTAAGCTATAAATTCTTACTGCTTAATAAATCTTATTTTCTTACCGATCCAAGTTCTTTCTTTGTTATCATTCCAAACAAGTCTGATCTTCTACTTTAGAACTGAATATGGTTTTGCTTTTGATTTTCTAATTTGGATATCCAGTTCTTTTGTAACCACTATTGCTGTACTATAGGCAAGCTGATTGCTCTATTCCAGACATGGGCAAACTACGGCCCGCGGGCCACATCCAGCCCGTTGGGCTTTTTAATCCAGCCCGCCAAACTAGTTACTAGCAGGAACCCTGCAGTTTCGAGGAAGACCCAGTTCAGGGAACGGAGAGCCCAGAAAAGC
>JAEANM010029800.1:0-10119 GCA_017656035.1 Myanophis thanlyinensis | reverse complement strand
TTCCTACCCTCCCATTCTGCCCTAACTTACCTGTGGTCGTGAATGGTTGCATAAGCATTTCACTGCATATTGTACCACGTATGACTGTGCATGTGACCAATAAAATTTGAATTTGAATTTGAATTCTGATAGGGCCTTTGATAATTTTGCCAATTCCCAGGACCCAAATACTGTATATTATCTATATCCATGTTGGCGAAATTATGGCACACGTGCCCAAGTTGGCATCCAGAGCCATCTCTGCCAGCACGCTGGCAGTCGGACCAACTAACAGACTGCGCATGTACACGAATGCATGACTCTGTGACTGCACATGTGCTAAAAATGGGGTGCTATAGTTATGCAGGAAGGGTAGCCACCCATGAAAAGATCACCCTGCCAGCCCCCAGGAGCAAGCGGCATGCCAAGTGGGCAGCCTGGCGAAGGGCAGCCACCCAGGAGAAGTTTGCCCCACCAGCCCCCAGGAGCAAGCAGTATGCTGGGTGGGTGGCCTGGAAAAGGGCAACCGCCTGCGAGAAGATTGCCCCACCAGCCCCCAAGAGCAAGCGGCATGCTGGGTGGGCAGCCTGGAGAAGGGCAGCCACCAGGGAGAAGATCATGCCTACCAGCCCCCAGGAGCAAGCGGCATGCTGGGAGGATGGCATGAGGAGGGCAGCTGTCCAGGAGACTGCCCCCAAAGCTGCCAGGAGCTGGAGGCATGCCGGGAGGGCAGCCAGCAGCAGCATGGGAAGGGCTGCCGCCTGAGAGGAGATCACCCCCAAAGCCTCCAGCAGCCAGAGGCGTACTGGGAGACAGCTGGCAGTGGCATAGGGAAGGGCGGCCGGGGGATCATGTAGCTCCTGGGCACCAGCGGCAGCTCTGCTGAGAAAGGGCAGGTCAACTAAAAGGGGTGTGGTCATAGCTGCCCCTCTCCTTCCAGCTGCCCTGCTGCCCACCTATCACCGCCATCTCTGCCACCCACAGCTCCCTCCACCAGGCCCATCTGGTTGTGCAGAAGGCCATCCGGCCCCATGGCTTGCACATCTATGCGTATTGAAAATTTGTAGTGTAAATCTGTAATGTGATTATGTAGCTTGTAACATATTTACTTTACCTACTGTATTTCACTTTATTTTATTTTATTTTAGAGAGAGAGGGAGAGAGAGAGAGAGGCAAAAGAGATAAGAGAGAGTGAGACAGGCAAAAAAAATAAAAGGAAAGGAAACAGCTAAATGTAATTTTCAGTAACATCATTTATTTAATCCTCATACTATCTTGAATTTACATTTCCATAGATTGATCTCTATACTGTATTTTGTTCTTTAAACTTCCCTCAGCTCTCTTTTTGACAATTTCATCAACTCCATTCAAACACAATTTTCTCAATTTTCCATTCCTCTCATCCCATTCATTCTACTTCTATGCATTTTTTCTGCAGTTTGATCTTCATTCATTTTCTGCATATGACCAGATGAACTTAACATACATTTTAATATATTAACATTCAATTTATATTTATTCAGCACCAATTCATTTTGACTCATCTCTTCTTGTTTTACCACACACACACTACTCAATTTAACCATTCACACTGCATTCAACTTCATGTTTCTCCTGATGTTAATAATTTCTATTTAAAAGTGGGCAGAAATTCCTTGCAACAGATCACATACTACCCATTGCCTTTCTAACAAAACTTACATGTGTTAACATTTTTCATTTCACTTTCTCATCTTTAATAAGCTTTCAATGGAGGTATATGAATTCACCTGCTTACTTCAGGTTTTTTTCATTTATTCATAATTTGCAGTTGTTCACTGCATTTTCCCATTCAGACATAGTAATCTTGACATTTGATACCTTAATTTTCCAATCCATATTCCTTGTTGAGTCAGATAATCCATCTAACATTTTCTGCAATAATGCAAATTCTCAGTCAACATATGGAATTATTATAATATGTAATAATGAAAGTATTATTATAGAATGACTGCATTTTTGGATATAATTGTAATAATTGGTAAATTTACTAATTTTATTAATCAATTAATAATATAATTGTTGTAACTGATTGTAGAAGGGCATTTATACAACCTCAGGATTTAAGACCTTTCTCTCTTCAAGTTAAGATGGCGGCCTACATATGAAGTGGGATGTCGTGTCCCATTGTTTGTGGGAGATTGCTATTTCCAAAAGAGTTCAAGCAAAAAAAAAAAGGAGACATGTTCTCAGAGAGTGTAGAAGAATGGTTTGGAAGCATTGTTTATATCCAACATCATTCCATTCTCTAAGTAAGCCCACCTCTACTAGATAGGGGCAAGTAACTGTAGCTGTCATCAACACAACACTTCTGCCATGACAGCATAAGTTTTGCAGAGTTTTGAATATGGCATGTCTTCCTTTGTCTCCTCTGATCCTTTTTGATTTGCTATCTCCATAAGCCTGACTATTGGAAGAAAAATATATATACAAAGTTGAGTTTGACTCCAGTTTGTACCTTTGTAGTTTACTTGGCCCCATTACAAAAATGATTTGCTGTTGTCTTAGCTGTCTCACATTTTTTCTCCACTCTAACCAATGGACCTTGAATTTCCTGTTATTCCTCATCCAAACATTAAATAGCATTCCTTCTTTAGCTCTGATATGAGCCAAGGATGGTTATTTAATGCTACCTTCTAAGACACAAAGAAATAAACAGAATGCGACTGTCTATATTATGGTATATTTATATGCGTGATGCCAAAATATAAAGAGTTTTAATGAATGCATAAAAAATGGCAAATGCTCCAAACAATTCTACAAAAATTAAAATATAACCAGGTAACTATTCAAATTTAACCATGAGATAAGATAATATAGAGTTACCAAAGTGTGTTTGTGTGTATATGCATATTTGTCTGTACACAAACACAGACACACAATGACAGGTGAGGATTACATACTACTCATTTCTACTTTGATATATTATAAGCAATTCTTTGGCAAGATTTCCTCTCAACAGAGAAATCTGCTGTAAACAAAAAGTTTTGTTTCATGATTTATCTAGATTTATCATGATTTACCTAGAATAATAATCTTTGATATGTTACTCTTACACATCTTAAAAAATGTTTTGAACCAAGACAGAGTCTGAAAATTAAGAAAAATGTCAAGTAAAAAGGTAATGGCCTAGTGGTTACTTAAGCTGCTCAGGTTTAATATTCACCCTATTCCTTTCATCACCTTCCACCATATTGATCTCCCAATCTCCAGATAACATGAGTCCTTGAAGGTTTTCTCATAATGTTACAGCAATGGGAACTGCTATCTTCATTACCTCATAGAAAATATACTTATATTCTAAATAATACATCTTGAACAATGTGACACATGGAAGGTTTCTATCTTTAAGTAGGAAGACCACGATCCCTATATTTCCAGACCAGTTTCTCAGCTTTGACTGTCACATTGGATTGCTCTTCATGTTAATTTCCTCAAAAGAAAAGAGAGATGGAAATGCAATAAATAAATGTTATTGTTTGCTGTCCACATATTTCAATGGTTTTTGGCAATTTAGTATTCCATTTGAATGAGAATATTTTCCCAAGAATAATATTGAAATGCTTTTTAAGATTAAAACCAAGAATGGCCTTTAATTCTGAGTTTATATATTGACATGTTGAACTTGTAAAGTAATAAAAGCTTAAACTGTGCAAAGATAAGAACATGGTGTTTATTTACTGGATAGGTTTTCTTTTTCTCTACCAATGAAGGACCAATGGAGTTAAGTTCTTAAATGGTTTTTTAAATGTCATTAAAAGGAGTTTAAAAGGTTATTTCCTTCCTTCTTTCCTTCCTCCTCCCTCTTCTTTCTTTCTTTCTTTCTTTCTTTCTTTCACAATCAAGTTACTCTGACTATTAAAGATTTTGTTCAAATGCTTAATGAATTAGTTAATCACATTTAGCAGCAAATGATTTACTAGCTAAAATATGTTTAGAACGAGTTTACCTAGTCTTACATTAGTTACTTTTTGCATGTACAGTACTACTTTCTTGTACTCCTTTTCCCATTTACTGACAAATTTGCTTGAGGATTTCCCCAAATTTTCTACTCTCTATATAGTTGGTGATGGGGATGTAGGTAAAAAGTAAGACATATGCAATACATTTTTATTGCAGATATTCTTCTATTGTTTAGTGGCATTTATAGGATACCACCCAAAACTAAGAGAAAAAAGAAAAAAAGATATTAACAAGTATCTTTTGATCAACAGTTATTTTCTTTGGTTTTTCCATACAGGAAATTCAAATGCAAATTTTACAATTGCTTGCCAAATACTGTCATATTTATACAATTTAATGTATGCATGGGTTCTGACATAGTTTATCCTGAGGAGCTAGTTAACTCACCACCATTATCATAATCACTACCACGTATGTAGACATTCTTGCAGGCAGTGATACAGCTCTTATGTGCTTAAGAGGCAAAACAATCAGACATTTGGAAGGCCAGATGTTCTGTGCTTTCTTCTGTTTCTTCTTTTCTTTTTTGGTACCTTCATCTATGGAGAATGTTTAATACAAGAATTGCAAGAAAAATAGAAAGATGTCAAGGTAACAATGTCTGGCTTGTAAAGTCATAAGAGATGAAGGTTTGAACATTAATACAGCACGGTATGTTGGTAAAAGGACATGTTGAAAAATATTGGGTTTCGTGCTTCATTTTATTTAGTGCTTAACATTATTCTAACCTGATCCACTGTGTCTGTATCTGACCATCTGAGAAATACTTGTTGTTCAGGATATACACAAAGGAATGAAGTCTACATCAAATTAAAAAAAAAACATGAAAAACAGTGTCAATTTAAGGTGCACTTCATCTCTCAGAAAACAGAGTTGGGAATTCAATGAGAAAGAATCCATCTCTGAAGACTGAAGTTCTGCTATGTACGTTTTAAGTTGGGTGGCTGCATTGAGCATTGGTTAGTCTCTGTAGTCTAACTAATCTCTTCTTAACCTTTGATTCTCTGATTCCATGATTTTCTAATCTTTTACGTAGCAAAGAAAACTTCTTGTGGGAATAACTGTACAAGTGTGCCAGCCTGCCTTCATGAAAAAAACAGAAATGAAACTTACTTCTTCCTTTTCTGTCCCCAACTCTTGTCTAATGATATGGTGAAGACTCAAGGACAGGAAGAAGAAATGGCTAATCTGATTTCATTGCATCAGGATTAATTATCTTATTAGTGTCCGCTAGTTCAGATGATAATGCAGTAGAAACAATTTAAAGCCATTCTATGGGGGACTTTATGGAAATGATTTTGTCTGTTGGTAATAATGTCACCAGACTTCACTTCTGAAGGAGTGCTAGATCAGATGAAAATAACTGGGGTGGGTTATTTAGAATAAGAATCATGTACTCTAACCAGCAGTTGAAAACCTTTGCACAATTATTTTCATCTGACATTCCCAGTTGAAGAGTAGATGAAAGACTCATCTGATTATGTTTATACTCTTTGTCTACTGTGTTGAACAACTTCTATAGACTTTGATTGCCTGACCAGGAAGTCACTTATAGAATGCCAGTTGTCTGAAGTGCAGCCTAGCAATTTTGATACCTATGCAGAGAGATAATTGCTCTCAGAAAACTTTGGGAAGGCACAGAGAAGTGCATACCAAATAAGAATTATTTGAGTTGCGGTGCAGAGTTGGCTTCCTTTTAAAATTCTTGGAAGGAAAGTGTTTAAAAATATGACAATAATTAGCCATATTGCTTTGGGATTTGTTTGACCTTAGCCTTTTAATCTGTCAAATATGCTAATAAACCTTATAGACAGAAAGATAAAATGAAGAGACAGGGAACTTGTATTAGTACAATGCTGTACACACATGGAAAAAGAACAGAGCTCAGTTGTGCGTTAGCTGTTGACCTTCATTACTGCCATACTATGGTCCTGAATATAGATCTATGTGCTGCCACCAATGTCAAAGGCGAGATCTTTGTAGATTTCAGTTTTCAAAACTGGAAATATGGTAACTTCTTAAATTTAAAAAGGGACTTTCCCTCCTTGCCTTTTTACTGGAATTCTAATTTATTATAATTGAGCAAAACTAGTCAATAAGACTAGTCTTAAAAACAAGTCTGAACAAGAGTATGATTTTGCATGGACAACTTAAAGCCAATTTAGATGATATTCACTTGATCACGCCATAAATCTCTTTTTAGTTGAATACCTAGATATTTCAGACTATACTTTGAGAGCTGTCTGGGAGAATATAGAGGAAGGTACGACCTCCAAGTCAGTTTTGACTTCTGGTGACCTAGACATAGTCTAGCCCAGGGGTGGGCAAACTTTTTGACTCGTGGGCCACAATGGTTTCTAAAATTTGACAGAGGGGTCGGGCCAGAAGAGGAGAATGGTGTGTTTGTGTGAACTAATATAAATTAAATGTAAAAACCATTACATGAAAAGATTTGGCCTTTAACAGGCAGCAAAACACCATTATATTTAGTTTATTGGAAAAAATGTTTTCCAAATTTATTAATTTAATAACAGGTCTTCCTCGAAACTGCAGGATTCCTGCTAGTAACTAGTTCGGCAGGCCGGATTAAAAAGCCCAATGGGCCGGATGTGGCCCCTGGGCCCTAGTTTGTCCATGTCTGGTCTAGCCCTTGAAGTTTTGTTGGCAATATTTTTAGAAATGTTTTGCCATTGTCTTCTTCCTAAAGCTGATTTTCCTAGGGCTGGGAAAATATAACTAACTCAAATTAAACTAGATAGCTTTATGTATAAGGCAATGTTAGAACTCATATTTCTATAAGTCACCTTATTTCTAGTCCAGTAGCATTAACAGTTACACTAAAATGGCTCTTTATCTTAGAGTATAATGATTTTTGTTAAAGGTGGGCAGATCATGATACATGGACTATTTGCAGTCCATACCACCTTTGTAGCTTTCAAGACATCCCATATAAGATCATACTTCAAAAATATTTATTTAAAAATAAACAATTCTGATAATATTATATCTCATTTTTCTGAAAACTGTAAATAAATAAATTTAAAAAATCTTCAAGATGCAAAAAAAGTTGGCAACACCTACAGTAAGTCAAGAGCATCTACATTGGAACCTACTTTCCTTCAGTGGAACCACAGATCAATGATATTTCAGTATGATTTTCAGCTTTTTGGATCTTCATCTAGATTGAGAAGTTTTTTGACAGTTTCCATAAGCAAAGAGTAACATCTACTGGACTGAATACAGTACGTGACTTCCTTAAATTACTAATGCTAAAGTAATGAAATAAGCATTGACAGGGTTAGAATTGCTGCACTGTCAGTAAATTAATAAATCAGAAAAGCATTATGGTGGGTCTCCTCCATCCATGCCCAGAGGTGAAATTCAGCAGGTTCTAGCAGGTTCACTAGAATCGGTAGTAAATTTTCTAAGCAGTTCGGAGAACCGGTTGTTAGAATAAATTTCCTTTTCTTTTTTTCCACTTTACAGGGTTAATCCTGTAAGGAAGGCAGGAGAAAAACATTCTGGTGTTGTTTCTAGCCTAATCTTTATAGTCCTACTTACAGAAACTGCCCACCCGATCACATGACCCCCCCAGCCATGCCCACCAAACCATGCCCACAGAACCAGTAGTAAAAAAAATTGAATTCCACCACTGTCCAGTTGTAATACAACTCTTCTAATCTTCGGTGCAAAGTCAGTAAAGTACTGCCACCTGGTCACAGCCATTTACAAAGAGGGCTGGAAGAAAGCAAAATGATGAAACTACTTGACATGCTATCATGGCATAGCATAATTCACTAACATATGTACTTGCATCCAACATTGGCATACGCACTTATCATAGTCATCAGAGGAACTCACTCGGTCTTAAGATGTTATCTCTTAAGCAATAACTAGAGATATTCTGAGAGAAATGTATGTATATGTTTGTGGCAAGCAATGCAATCAAAACCACAAAAATGATCTTGAGCTGCTTGGAAGAAAAGTTGCATATAAATGCAATGCATAAATAAAACAGTTATGTACACTCTTCAGAACATTTCCACCATATACAAACAGAAGCAACACAATCATAAACTTTGTCAAATATTATATTTCTAATCTTAAATAACAGGTTTGCCGGTTGCTGTAAGCTCTGGTGTCCATCCACTTATAGACATACACTATGAAGAAGCAGGTCTGACAGAGCCCTTCCAGAATTGTTTCCGCTGCCATAAAGATAAGAATGATAGAAACAGCTGATGTCAGTTAAATTGACATGAATATAAAAGGAAAAAGCCAAGCAAGAGCACTGACACCATTGCCTCTCAAATGCCTTGCCTGAATGGACTGCAAAAGTGGGAAGTACATTTTGATCAAAGGAATTTCAGAAAACTTAGCTCTGTGCTCTAGCTTTGTAAAAGATTTGCTTTGCCCACAAAAGTTGTAAATCTTAACATATGATAGCAAGACACAGATTCAAGGGGAGTCTTTTTTTAAGGTTCTGATTTTTTTTTAAATAGCATGCTGTGGTTTCAACTAAGCCTTTATAAACTACCATTGCATAGCTGAATGTTTTCTTAGAAATTGCCAGAGCATGTAAATTAGAATACAGTAATATATGCTCATAGACTAAAGTGATTTAGAATGGCTAATAACAGTTTCTACAATTTAAATATTATAAAATTCCATCTCCACTGAAAGAGGAGAAATAACTGTTTCAACAAATCTTGCTCTCACACACACATCACAAAATAATTGTCCATAATAAACTGAAATAATCATACTTCCTTATCATGTTTATATTGTATTTGAAATGTTTGTTTCCACAATAACATGAAATAAGCTATCTGAGATATTAAAAAACTGTTCCAGTCACTCCAGTCCTATTAGAGTAGAAATTTGAATCTGGGTCTTAGTGAAAACCAGTCTAATACCATCTTCATCGTATTTTACTAGCAATCAACTCAAAAGTTATTAGCTCCAAAACATATTCCTTGCTCTGCTTTTCACTGTATAAATTGTCATTAACAATGCAGCCATTGCATTCTGAGGTTAAATAATAGAACATAATTATTCATTAACTTAAGGAGAAACTTGTTTTATCCTGTCTTCCAGGAAACCCTTTCCAAAAAATCTCTTGTGACGTGGGTATAACGGCCTGCTATGCTGTGGCGAAGAAGCATGAGATATCTGCTAATGTGGTATTGCTATTATTGATAGTAATTTCTGGCTTTTAGCAAAGGCTAGTATAGGGAGAGTCTGGCTAATGCTTCAAGGGAAATTGAATGACTGTTATTCATTTTTATGTTTTAAAAGTGAGATTATGTTCAGATAGACTTCTATAAGCACCAATGGTTTAGGATATAAGACATTCCAAGGTCATTAATTTCAATAGAACTGAAATTTCAGGTCATTCAGCCTATTCTTTAGGTCTCATCATTCAGATACCTAAAACATAGTGGGAGGATTTGGGTAAATCTCACCCTTTCCAAATTCATTCTGTCTGGCCTTAATTCAAGACTGGAACCCTAACGGCCAACAACCAACTGTCAAACAATGCTTTTGATTTCTCATTTCCTCTTATCCTTTCATGCTACCCATTCCTTCATTTTCTCCCTTTTCTATCTTTACAATGATAATTAAATCAATCGGTGTATAAAAATGCCAATTCCAGTCTAAACATCTGGTGGACTGTGCAACAACTAAAATAATAAATGCATCCTGTGATGATATCTTTAACACCATAAGACATCCACATCTGCCTTTGCCAGGTCCCTGGGAAGGACTTGATAGATGGATTAAAATGCCAAATCCAGGCTAAACATCTGGCTGACTTTGCAACCAACCAACCAACCATCATCATAATAATAATAATTGAAAACTGCAATGTAGTTAAATTTAAATTGGCAAAGAGAGAAAGGGGGAGGTCCCCCTTCTCGGTAGAGGTGGGCTCAGCCTTTGAAAAAGAGGTAGGAGGGGAGGGGGGGGGAGACAGAATGAAAGATCTGAAGTTTGGGAGCCTGAATGAAAGAAACACTCAGCTAACAAAACAGTGCGCCATAGAAGAAGCTTCATCTGGACTGGCCAAATCCCTCCTTTCTTTCCATCTTTTCTCTGGTAATAACAGCTGCCCTCTCATTCCCTGTTACTCTGCTG
>JAEANM010029799.1:0-10120 GCA_017656035.1 Myanophis thanlyinensis | reverse complement strand
AAATAAATAAAAAATAATAAATATAGATCATTAATTCTGCAAATCATTGAAATATAAGTCTACCTTACATTAGGATTAAATAATGTAGACTTCAGGGATGATTTGAAAAAGACACTGTGGTAGCCATAATAGCATGGTCAAAACTCTCATTAAATCATAACAAAATGCTACAAATGACTATAATAATTTGTGTGTGAATGTTCAAAGTCTGCAATAAACACTGAAGTATAAAGAGAGTTTAAGAAGGTAGTGCTGTCATATACCACCCGGAAATAAAAATGATTGCTTAGACACCAGAAATGGCATTGCTCCATTCTTATTAAGTGAAAGGCAGTCAGTAGCCATTTTATATTATTTTCTAAAACTTAAGAAATGTGCCCCCCTTCGGACCTGACATTTAGATCAATAAAATGAAAGGTGTGACTGGCTGTTATAATGGAGTGATTGTGAAACTTTTCCAGATGTGCTCACTGTTATATTTTTGTTCATGCTGGAGTATATTAAATCAATCCAATCTAAAATCCATACTTCATATACTCAAAGATATATTTTGAAAATTTTAATCCCATTGCAGGCACCAGATATATACAATTCAATTCATATTAAACATTCTGAGTGTGATATTTATGATATTTTAATCTGAAGAGCTATGCAAATAATAGAAGGACTTTTCCATGTAGAGTCCTATTTAATAAGGACAATAAATAAGGACAATAAAAGTGAAAAGTGAATGTATTTTTCTGATATCTTTCTGCAAATTAAATAAATTAAATTAAATTGAAGAATTAAATAAATTTCCCAGTAGTTGAATTTATCATAAGGCCTTCAGAAACTGGTATGAGGATCATATGATTTAAGGCTGTAGTCTACCCATCCCAAAAGGCAGATTCTGAATAATATTATGGTTAAAAAGCAGAACTTTTTCATGTCCCTCATTTAAACATGGGCATGAATTCTTCCTTATAACTCAGCTAGATAATTCCAATATGAGATAGAATATGGGATAAGACATCCCTTTAATATACTTCCAGGAGCTCCAGACTCAAGATTTCGCTATAGGTAGCTTTCTATCAAAACATGTCACAATAGGTTTTCCCAATGGTGGGCTGCACATATTTTAACAACCGGTTCTGTGAGCACATGCAATCTAACCTAGTATGCAGCTTCCAAACTACAGCCCTTTCACAGAAATCAGCTTACTTCTAAGGCAGCCCCGGTGAGTCGGAACTGCGGAGGCACGGAAAACAGCTGTGCCGCGCAATTCAGCTGAGCAAGAAAGAATGGGATATAGGACAGGCTGAGGCAGGGCCAGCTGATCGTTGGAACTACCAGTTTGATAGAACCAGTGCGATCAGGCAGCTGCCCACCAGTGCGTTTTCCGATTTCACATGTTTTGAAGGATCTTTATTTTTAAGGAGCAAGAGGAAATATTTATATAAAATGTATTAAATATCATTTTTTGTAATGTATGGTATAGATATTAGATAAGTTGCCTACTTTCATGTTTTAGATCTTTCCTTTGATTATGAAGTATACTACAATAAACAAAAACAGCAAATTTATTGCAGTTATTTCAACTGAAGGATGCTAACACATGTAGAACAAATGTAATGCCAAAATCACTTTGCAACTATTTTACTGCTAGCATATTTCTTGCAAATAGCCAGTAGGAATAAATTGTCCCAAATCTCAAAAATATTAACTTGATAATATTAAAGACTTGAAAACTTCAATTTTTTTGAAGTGACACTGAAACGATTATCAAAATGACATAGAAACAGAATTTTTGTTTTAAAAAAAATTGCTTTGTTTTATCTAAACTAAAACTAGAATCAGATAGCTGCAAAGGCCTATAAGGTTTTCCAGTATCAATATTTGAAGGTTTTGTTGAAGTTTAGAAAAAAAATCAATTTCTTTTAAGGTCATTGCCTGGGGAAAATAGTATTTGGTTTAAAATATCCAATTTTGTTTCATATAAACAGATCTGTCAGCAGAAATGTAAATAACTTAATAGTCATTGCTTGCAAAGGACCAAAAAGCTTTTGTGCTTTTTGTTGTAAAGACACCAAGAGAACTTAAATCCACAAACAAATCTTTACAGAACGGATCTGCCCACCCAAGAAAGTAAGCAGATCTACAACATACATATTTCATCTTAGCTAGAAATTTAAGACTGAAAAACAGAAATGAGTGACAAGGTGCAGTAGTTCATTCCAGATAGAATTAGCCTGCTTCTTATGTTCAGCTGAAACAGTTATAAACAAACCACAGAAATATGTTCTGCCACTTTGGCAGCAAAGCCAGGAAATGTGTCTGAACTAACCAAGTCTTAGTATTCACTAAACCATGCTTACTTCGGAACAGATATGTAGATGTTGGACATACAGAATTCCCATTGTTGTAAACTGTTTTAGTTGAAGGAAAAATGGCTCCACATTCTTCATTCTCATGATTTGCTAAAGTTATGTTACAGAAAAGCTGAAGAATCAGCTCTCAACAAATGAACCAGTAAATGAATGGAAAACTCTTTAAAATAGCACTGGTTATAGCAAATCTCATTTCCATGCTCAAGGGAATGACAACTGGCAAATGACCTGATTGTGTTTTACTGTAGATTTGAGAGGAAACCACTGCCAACTATTGCCACAATGTTCATCACTGATACACCAACAACACCCAAACCTTCTACAATTGGCCCCACCTCTGGTGATCACAGAAAAATATGTGCAAGATCTATTTCATAGAGAAAAGCCTGGAAAAGCACAAGTCTAGATAAGCCTAGGTAACCTTGCTTGAAAGCTTGTGCATACTAACTGGCCCCCATTTTCACCCATATCTTTAATAAATCACTAGAGATGTGTTATATTCCTTCTTGCTTCAAATGCTCTATTATCATCCAAGTGATGAAGAAACCCTCCATCAAGGAGCTGAACGACTACAGACAGGTTGCTCTAAAATCCGTAGTTATGAAAATCTTTGGAAGGTTAGTGCTGGCCCATCTGAAAACCATTACAGATCCACTGTTAAAGACCCCTTGCAATTTGCTTACCAAGCAAATAGATTGGCAGATGATACTGTTAATATGGCTCTGCACTGTGCGCTCTCCATTTCTCTTTTTTCTCTATACCAATGATTGCATCTCAAAGGATCCCTCTGTTAAAGTATTTAAGTTTGCAGATGATACAACAGTGATTGGTCTCATTTGAGACAAAGATGAATCTGCAGACAGATGGAAGTTGAACATTGTGGTACGGCCAGAACAATGTTGAACTGAACAGATTCAAAATTGTAGAAATAATAGTAGATTTTAGGAGAAGACCTCCTATTCTACCATCTCTTATAATACTAGACAACACAGCATCAACAGTAAAGACCTTTAGGTTTCTAAGTTCTATCTCAAGACTTAAAATGGACACCTAACATCAAAAATGTCATCAAAAAAGCACAACAAAGAATGCTCTCCCTGCACCAACTCAGAAAGCTCATTGCCCAAAGAGCTGTTGATACAATTCTACAAGGAATTATTGACTCTGTCTTTTGCACCTCTATAACTGTCTGGTTTGGCACTGCATCCAAACAAGACAGACACAGACTTCAACGATAGTTAGTACTGCAGAAAAAGCAATTGCTATCAGTCTGCCTTCCATTGAGTACCTGTACACTGTACGAGCCAGAAAGAGGGCTAGGAAAATAACTACAGACCCCTCACATGCTCAACATAAACTGTTTCAACTTCTTCCCTCAAGACGATGCTATATAGTGCATTACACACCAAAACAATAAGACACAAGGACAGTTTTCCCCCACGCTAAACAATTAATTCCGACAACACTGTCAAACCACCTAGTCAGGCTGTATTACTATTTTCCTTCTCATCTTTCCTATTATCTATTTCCTTATCTTCTTATGACTATAACTTCGCTTGTATCTTACAATTTATATTGTTTTATTTAGTATCCTAGTATGATTTATGTTGATTGCTTATTTAATATCCTATGAATATCACCAAGAGTTGTATCTTATGATTTATGATGTATTTTGATTATTATGATCATGATTTATCACTTGTTGCTTGTAGGTACACTGAGAGCTTATGCACCAATCACACTGGACCAATAAAGAATTCTAATTCTAATTCTATTAGAATTAGGTTCTTTAGAACAACTGCTGGGAGTATACCCTGCAAATTATAGTTCTATCCAATTTTATAATCTATTAGTATTATAATTCTAGCAGAGAATCTTAAAAGATTAGAAAAATAATGCATACATAGAATAAATGTTTCTCATTGAAAAATAAGTAAATTATTTATTAGCAAAGTAATGTACTCCATTTTAATTATTTGATAAAAAAATTAAAACAACTAAAATCATATAGTGTATATATTTTTCATAGAATTATGCAAACACAGAACCTTATATAAAAACCTCTTAACTTTTAGAAATTGTCAGTAATTTTATCAGGATTCATTCACAGAGATCATGTCCAATTTATCTAATACTCTGGTTTCACTAAATCTGCCATTAATAATTTAGATCTTTTATTCATCCAGGATAAACTCCTTTAAGTTTCTACTCCAATTAAGCTCTGCTTATATATAGATAATACTGTTCAGGGAACACTATTCAGAATACTAAAAAAACAAAAAAAAAACTAGACATCACAATAAATATAAAAAATAAACATCTTAAAATAAAAAGGGAGGCAGAAAAATTGGGCACCTTAAATTATTTTATCAAGCTGGCAATGTGTGAGATATGTACACTGCAGTTGGAGATCTCAATAGAGCCAACTGAATTAATGATAAAATGAGGTTATCTCTCTAGTAGCTGAAGCTCTGCAATTGATGTTTCAAATACATGTACACTTCTAATACATTGGCAACATCACATTTAACTTTAGGGAAGTGGTCACTTGATGATTAAAGGTAGCGAAAAGGAGAATTGCCCTGAAGATAAGCATAACGTGACCTTTCAAGTTTCTATTTTGAATTATTTTTGGTCATTTAGGATCCAGTATGGATATTATATATCTTTTATTTATCCTTTTCTGATCATTAAAAATGAAAAAAAGAATAAAAAGAAAAGATGCTTAATTAATGGTGCCTTTTTTCCTTTTCTATTGCTAGTCAGAACTTCTCTGGAAGATAGATATCAGTATTTGTGAATTCCATGGATTATTGTAGGAGTTTTAACATTACAGTTTTATGTGTCTGCACCAAATTATATCATTACAACAACTCGTGCAACCTCTGATACATAGACTGAAATATTCATTTATTACTGCTCATTTATAGTTGCATTTATCTGATTACAGTCCAGTTCTGTGAATCAATAGCTTGCCAAGATATATTAGTCCTAAATCTTAGGAAATGATTTATAACTTGCAGTTACCATTGAACTGAATATGTTTTTATTACTTTGATATCCAGGAAATGAGCTCCTTACTTCTATTATTTTCTGAAATGGTATGAATATTAAAAAAAAATTACATGCTTGATAACATTCTAATTTCAACATTCATTCTTGTTAATGATTTCCTTCAGAAACAAGCACTCATAATACTTTTATTTTCATTTAAATGAACATAATTCATTTATTTTCAAAAATATTTTAGAAAACATCTTAAAACTATAACTTAACTTCCTCTTATGTATTAACTCATGCAATACCACAGCAAGTGTGAGTGCTTTAATACAGATTTACCATAAAACTGAGAGAGTTACATCTACTGTTCTTTACAGTATCAGCATTCCTCATTCCCATCATTATTCATTCAAGGAAAAATAAAAGGACTGGAAAAAGGACAACCACTACATCTCAAATATTCCCAAAGACTCATTTGCTTGCTTTGAGGTCATGCCCTTTGGTCAAATTAACTGAGGAGGGATTGATGAATTAGTTTCTTACATGTCTCAGACTCCATTTACTTTACATGTTGTCCTCCTAAGTCAATGATCACAGACATACATATTTATCAATAAATGACAAGAAATAATTTAAGATGGTAGTGTCAATTAATATCCTTAAGGCTATTTACCCACAATGCATAGACACAACCCTGTTGGAAACAGGAAGGAATTTATTCTACTAACAAATATCTAAACTCAACGCAGACATGAAATGTGAATTTCTGTCCTATGTGAGTTACTGCTACACAGGCCAGCCAAAAAACGGGCCAGTTTTTGGCCTGCAGAGTGCTTATGGATGCTGCGGAGGGAAAAACGGGATGTACAGAGGGTTCAGGAGTCCAAAAACAGGCCCATATTCACTATATAAGACTCATATACATTTCCGTCCAATTTTTTTGAGGGGGGAACAGTGCGTCTTATAGTCTGAAAAATATGGTACTTTGAGTTAAAGTAAGTATTTAAGTATTACTTTACTTTTATTTACTTTATTTTTTATTTAAAGTATTACTTTAACTTAAAGTAAACCAAGACATTAGATTTCAATAAAACTAGGTTTGTCTGTTATATATGGGAGATATTTACCACTTATACTTTATTTAATTCCCTCTCAAGAACTTTTTCAAAAAATATAATATGAAAAAAAATAAATTTGACTTTAAAAAGAGTATTTTTTTTTCCTTTAAGTAATCATTACTATTCTGTATTTAGCTTGAATGCCAGCCTAGTGCACAGCTCTGCTAAATACTATTCTAAGCATTTTCTTTCACATTTGTTTCAGGAGGTCTCCTGAAAATAATATCTATGCTGACTCTTTATGCCAGGCTTGTCAAACCTGTGGCACATGAGATGCATGGAACCCTGAATAGCTAGAAATGTGGCCCCACAAGATCATAAACTTTTAACATAAACTTTATAACAATTATATCAGAATATATACATATACATACACATACACACACTCTATATTGTATATTTTATATGCAGCCCAAGATAATTTGTCTTCACTCATTGCAGATCAGGCAAACTTAAATATTGGACACCCAAGCTTTACACCAATTCCTCCCTATAATACAGCACAGGGATCAAATCAGAGAAGGAAGGAATAGAAAAGAGAGGAAAAAAAACACAGAGATATTGGATAAGGATGGGAGGCAGCTGAATTTTATAATTAAAAATAATTACTCAGAAATCAAATAAAATGAAGGACTTGGGCTGGTTGCAGAGAAAAAAATCCAACTTATTTCCAGCCTGAATTTGTACAAATATTTATACTGAAGTTGAATTTTTGAAACCAAACAACAAAATTAAATGTTATTGCAGAGCTTCATGCTTGAGTAAATTATTGGGGCTACGCATCTTAGAAACACAATATAAAGCATTGGTATGTAAATCAGTGACTGACTGATGGATTAAGTGCCATCAATTTAGGAATCACATGCAAATCAAGACAGGTCATTTTTCCGTGACTGTTACTGAGTCCCATAGAAGAGAATAAAGTTATATAATCTCATAGGGAAGATAAACTGTCTGATTTTGTTTTTCAAGTCATAACGTTACTATAGTCATAACTGTAAAAAGAAAATGGACTTTTTTGTCAGGATTTTTATTGATCAGTGTGTGTAACACTACCATAAGTTTTAAGGAAGTACCATCATATCTGCTTGCTTATTCTTTATTTACAAAAATAGTACTACTTGTTTTTACTTTGAAGAATACCTCTGAATTAAAGTTTCCAGAAAGCAATGGCTGCCTGCCTGTGATGCTGCTTTTCTTTAACCGTACATATTTATTCATGATACAATACAGGTTTTACCACCTGTCTGCTTCATTCTAAGCAAATAACCATGACTGTATCAGTAGCACTTACAAAGAGTTTGGAGAATAAAGGACTGTTGATAGAGTTCATTCAATAAGCATGACGTTAACTTTCAACAAAATGAAGGCCAAGAATGAATTGTGAATTCCTTGACTAGATTAAAAGCCTTTAATTACACAATTATTACTTGTTCGGACAAGTCTTCCATACAATTTCTGTCATCACCCAACAATCATTTGTGCCCACCTGAATATTGGGATGTCCTGGTTTGTAATAAGAAGAGAGTGTCTTCTTTGTCTGCTATAAGGCTTTTAACTTCTAGGTCAGATGAAATGCATGGATCTCTCCGAGTAACTAGCTCTTCCTCATCAATCACTTTTCTGCACGTGTCTTACTTTTTTTGAAAATGAAAATAAATAGAAGGACTGCCTGCAAACATTAACAAGAATGAAGCATAAACTTGCCATTTAATTTTATCTGGGAGAAGGGGATGGGGAGCAGAGATGTGAATAATTTACAGGTTCCCTGCCTTCCCTTGATTGTTTAATCAGCATTATCTCATCCAATAATACATGTCTGCAACACTTATGAAATAAAGTGTTAATTGAAACATCTAATCTATTGCCAGATTTTTAAATCATTACTGTAAGTAACTTTGTTGCTGTCATTCCACTATATAGAACAGATTGTCCTTGCTTACCAACTGCTTTGTTTAGGGATCGTTCAAGTCAGGACAGTTAAATAAAAGTTTTGCAACCAATTTTCACTCTTACAGCCATCACAACATCCTGGGTGCACATTTATAACCATTGCAGTGTCCAGAAGTCACATGATTGCCACTTGCTAGTTTCAGAACAGCCTTCCATCAAACAGACTTGATAGAGAACTAGAAAATGAAGTTGCAAACTGCAGTCAGGTATTGAAAGCAAAAGTGATGTTCCAAATCACGCATAGTCAGATGATTTTTTTGCTTAGTGACCAGTGAATTTACCACCCGAGTTACCAATCCCAAATATGGTCAGTAAGCAAGGACTACCTGTATTTAGATCACTTTCTCACTTTCTATTATTTAGAAAATCTGAGGTCACTCAGATTTCATAACAAGAATGTCTATACAATTTCATTGTATAATAATAAAAATGATATAAAAATAACCTTCCATAAAGGGGTTTGGGCTGGGACATTTAGTGACGAAGTGACCCAAAGATACCTAGTCAGGTTCTGTCTCTAAAACAGGACTAAAAGCTATGGCCAACAACTTTCTAATCCAGCACAAAATTTAATTTAGTTTAACTAAATCTAAATTAATTTATATTTAATGTTAGAAACTTCCAAGCCCAGAACAAGCAAATAATCAATCATAAGTGCATAGGATTTACATTTATTTCTAGGTTATTTACAGTCAAATTCACTGCAATGTAGCCTCACAAACTAATCAGAAAAAAAAAACATCGATAGTGTCTAATCTGGTGTCCAATTTGAAACTCAAAACAAAATAAACACTTATTATCAAGAAGAGGAAAGCAGACACAGTAGCAAAATATAGAAGATATTGTCATTGGAACAGACTTCAAAGACTTCAGTAATGTGGCCCATGGAAGCATTAACATCTTCTGTAGCTGTGAGAATATATAAATATTTTTGCTTATTATCACGTCTTGATAGGAGAGCTAAGAATGGATAAAAATACTGAAGAATTAATAGGACAGATTCCTGGCCTACGGAAACTGTTTTACTATTCTCCACTTGTTGTGCTAGTGGTTTTAATATTAGGGTTCTTTTATTCATTTGTTTTGTATTTTAATTATTTTTTATAAAACAAATTATTAATTTATGAATTATGATTAATTCAAACAATTCTAATAAGTATTTGTCTTCAGTTACCCAGTGTTCACAAATGAAACGGGTAATGCAAAATTAGCTCAGGTATATAGCAGTTTATAGCTAAGTTTGACACATTTTCAAACACTAAAAGCAGGATCACACTAGAACAGGGGTCAGAAACCTATAGCTCGCGAGCCAGGTGTGGCTCTTTTGAGCATTTCATCTGGCTCACAGAATAATCCATCGATAGAGAGGGGTTTTTTTCCACTCTTAGGCTCACACCCACCATTCCCCTCAAAGTGCTCTCCACCAATAGGAAATAGGTGCTAGAGATGGTGACGGGGAGGGGGGGTGGAAAGGGAGGAGAAAGTGGGGTGGTAGGGATGGATTTGGCGCGCGTGTGCGCGCCAGCCAAACTAAAGGGAGGCATCCTGTGAGGGAGCGAGGCCACGTTCTGGCTGGACGGGCTGAGAGCGCTGGGAGTTGAAGGATTCCCCATTTTCTTCCTCCCCTCAGTGAGAGGACGGGGAGGAAAGGCCCCTGAGCATGTGTGTGTGTGTGTGTGAGAG
>JAEANM010029798.1:0-10120 GCA_017656035.1 Myanophis thanlyinensis | reverse complement strand
TTTGGTCTGGCAGCGTTTGTTGTAGATAGAGTGCAGCTCGGGAAGTTTGGTATGGATGATGCGCTCAGCTGAGCATATCACCCTCTATATTGCTTGTCTGTTTTCCATGGTGCTATTCCCAAACCAGGTTGTGATGTTGCCCATCATGATGCTCCCAACAGTGCAGGAATAGAAGTTCCTGAGCACTTTCGGTGGAAGTTTGAATCATCTGTCAATCATCTGAGGTGAAAGAGACGTTGTCGGGGGTTTTTTGCCATGGTATTGATGGAAGATTCTTACCAGTTCAAGGTTGACTCAGCCTTCCATCCTTCCGAGGTCAGTAAAAGGTCAGTAAAATGAGGATCCAGATTGTTAGGGCAATATGCTGACTCAGTAAACTGCTTAAAGTGGGTTGTAGCTCACTGCAAAGTGGCATATAAGACTAAGTGCTATTGCTATTATAGGGTAATAATTGGCAGGATCTATTTGTCCCTTTTCTTATAAATGTGGATCATTGTACTTTTAATTCATTAGAAATCCATTCCATCACATTAATATAAGAAAATAAGTCCTGGAGCCCATCAATCTGAATTGAAATATTTCTGCTTGATAGCTTATCTTTTCCCAGGCACTTTGCCTCTACCTGTACCTGTATAGGTGGTTCTTGACTTACAATTGGCTGTTTAGCAACTGTTGAAAATTACAACGGACCCTCCCCAAAGTACTCCCCAAATTTTGGTACCAAAATTTTGACGGCCATCCCCTCCCACTGCATGTCAGGCATTTGGCAAGCAGCCTGTACAGGTAGTCCTTCACTTATGACTACAACTGAGCTCCAAATTTCTAGGGCTAAGTGAAACAGTTGTTAAGTGATGTTTGTCCCATTTTGAGGACCTTTCTTGCCACAATTGTTAAGTGAATTGCACTGCAATGGTTGAGTTAGGGACATAGGTTGTTAAGTGAATCTGGCTTCCCCAGTGACTGCTTATCAGAAGGTGGCAAAGTTGTTCACATGACCCCCAGGACAATGTAACCGTCATAAATATGAGTCAGTTGCTAAGCATCTGAATTTTGATCATGTGACATCAAGATGGTCATGTCCACCCTGGCCACGCCCCTTTCCCCTCCCCACCCCAATGTGGCCCACCCCTGGTCTAGAACTTCCAAATTGCAGACTATCTCTGAGTTGAACTCCATCCATAATCAGAATTTAAATCCCCAAACTCAATTCCACTTCTGCCTGGAAGGAGTCACTCTGAATCTGTTCCTTAAGTCAGCCCCTCCATCATATCGAGTGTCCAACCTGGGGATGAAAGACATAACTAGGTATCGTCAACATATTGATATATCAAATCTCATGCCCACAAAAGACTTCCTCCATGAGAGGTTTCATGTATTTTGTGAAAAAGGAAGACTAGTGAAGTTTCCATGAGGCATGTTATGCCTTAAATGCCCTTTAATTCCACTGGGGAGCAGAATCTCAGCCAAACTATCCATAGATCCTCAGAAATGTACAAAGGAATCAGAGCCTGCATTCCAGTGGTGAAATTCAGCCTGGTCGCACCGATTCTACTGAACTGGTAGTGGCATTGAAGTTTGGCCCTGTCCACCTGCCCCTGCCCCTTTCTGTCCTATATCGCCTTCTTTTTTTCCCCTTTTTACTCACCTGAATCACGCAGAACAGCTGTTTTGTGTGCCTTCACAGCCTTCCTAATCACCTGGGCTGCCTCCGGTAAAAAAAAAGAAGCACCTTTGAAGCCGCAAGGCAGCAAAGTAGACGCACACCGAACTGGTAGTAAAACCATTTGGATTCCACCACTGCTGTATTCCAACAATGGAACACAGCTTTTGTCATTTTCACAGAAATGGATGCCTCTGTCCCCATGCCTGTAATTAAGATTTCCTTCTGTCGTGACACCTGCCCTCTGGAACAATATTCCCCAGAGATCCAGATGGTTCCACCATGATGATGTTCAGAAAGCTATCAAAAAACATGATTATTCTCCTAAATTCTGGAGCAGATTGACAGTTTATTCATTTATTTAGCCAACGCATATCGCCACTCATCTCAACAAGTGGTAGAGTCTTAAAGAGTCTCTATGTGTTGTAACCAACGTATAACTTTAGTTAAAAATTACAAAAAAGGATAATGAAACAGCATATAACTTTCATCATTCTTTTTGTTTTGTAATTTTTAATGTTAACTCTTTGAGTTACTCAGAGTCAGTAGGAGTCGGGCTGCCTATGCATTGTATTACTATAAACAAATATATAAAAAACAAGCATATGTTTCAGTCAATTTTTCTCTTTTTGTTTTGCTTAGAAAAGAGTCCTAATAGACTGACATTTATGAATAGGTAATACTGCTTGTGTTCACAACACAATGTCCAATACAAAATATTCCAAATTCTCATTTGCAACTAAAATAAAACCCTCTACTTCTATCTAGCCTGAGAAGCAAAGCTTTATTTTTTTTGAAAATGTTGCTCCGTAAAATAAGCATTGTTGGAAAGAGATTATACAGCACTGGATATTCAGATATAATACATTCTCTACGGAGCTGTTAGTTTTACTTTTTTTTTCCTCTTGATATAAAACACTTTAAAAATGTTTATTTTCCAGAAAAATATGATTAAGCTGGCAAGACTCTAGGTGTCAAATCTGCTCATTCCAAATGCAAGAAAACTCTCTTTGTGCTAATATGATGTATGAAAATATTTCATCTGAGGCAGGAATATGATGAATTTTATTCTCTAATTAGTAGCATCTGGTCACACATTTCTCTGCTTGATGTTGTAGATAATTCATTCTTCATGCAAGATTTGACTGGTCAGCGGGAAATGAAATAATTCATTTTCAGCATGCTATAGTCCATGTAGTCTAGAGTCTGTCAGGGTTCTTTCTTGGTAGGAAAAAATATATTTGTCTTTATAAAAAATATTGCTCCCTTTCTAGTAACAATCGGGAGAAATAGCATCATATAGAAAACAAAAGTTTAAGTTTTAAGTTGCCATAAAATCCATCTGCTTGGTCTCTCTTAGTTTTAGATGAGGGCTTACAATAGAAGAGAAGACTCATCAGAGGGTAATTTTCTTGAGGTTTCCTCAACTTTGGCTTATCCTGGAAGTTTGCGTTAGCCCAGCCATAGGAAGTAACCTTATGTTCTCTCTATGTTTTCAATGGCAAATTCAAATCTTGCATCCTACACAGGCTGGACTAAGCTATAAGGTTAGAATGTAGAAGGTTCCATGTTGCCTATTTGTATTGCAAATCATCTTGCTTCTTGAGCAGTGAAATCTGTTACTCCCAAACTTAAATATTCCATGTGCTGGGTAACTTTTGTGTTTTAAGGTTTCCTAGAAACCTTAGCTTACATGAGATGTTTTGTGAAATATGTTCCTTCATCTAGCTTGGCCACTATTAGATTTTTTTTTTTAGAAGTGGGAAGGCTCAGTAGTTTAACTGAACCTAAAACAAGAATACGGATCAAGTACTTTGGACAAGAGTTCCTACAAAAGTTTCAGAATCACTTAAGAAGTTTCCACAGTTGGAATTCCTCAACATACTTTTGATTGAGAGAAGGTTATTGGGATGAGGCCTGAACCAACAATCTTTATAATATGAAGAAAAGTTCTGTTGTAGGTCAGAGTGTTTGTTTTACATGCAGATGATCCCTGGTTTAATGACAACATTGGCCAGATAGCTGAATGATCTGATTTCCTGGGTTCTCATAGATCTTTGACAATGCCCATTAGCATTAAATTAAAACTCAAATTCTTGGAAAGGTCATGTAAGAGCTAAAGCTATATCCAGAGGTCACAGGTTGAGTTACAGAGCAGTGCACAATTATTATTGCCTTAATCTCAGTTTTTTTTAAAAAAAACTGATTTAATCAGAGTTCAAGGAGAATTCACAACAACAATCTTGACCTATGCAGTACCCTGTGCAAATACAGAGTACACTTAAGAGTAATAAACAGACCTTTGTCTTTCATTCAGCCCTTGAGATTTAAACCAGTTGCATAACATAAGATTGTGTGTGTGTGTGTGTGTGTGTGTGTGTTAACAAACTGCTGCCATTGATGCTCTGAAATTGTGCTAGGTATTTTTCAAAGTGAGTTGGTCTCCCAAATTGATGAAGGCTGCATCTCCAAGCATACAGAAAAGAGGGCTTTTGCACGTCAAAAATCATTATTATTGCTAGGTTTTATTTTCCCCTCCCAGAGCACCCCAGAACAATTCAAAGTAAGCCATTTCTGTTAGGAAGTGAGAAAGTGTGGTAATAATTCATGGAGAGGAACAGAAGAGAAGAAATTTGACAAAGAAACCCTAACATTTCTTTTAATGTGAAGTAGCCTGGTGGTTCACAGTGTGTACAGTTTGCCCCAAGGCAAGTTTAAAGTCAGTTTATTACATATTTATTTAACACCATTTCTATCCCATCCCGGTTCTCTTTGAACCAGGGCAGAATGCAACACAATTAAGGAGATAACTGAAGTATATAATTAATGTATCGTATTTATCAGTGTATAACACACACCTTAATTTTAAGAGAGAAGTTTCAGGAAAAAAACTACCATATTTATCGGTGTATAATGCGCACATGCGATTTCCACATTCTTTTCAAGAAAAAAGTGCATATTATACACCAATAAATACGGTAATCATATTCATACCATGTTTCACTGAAAATACAACCTATCCAAAAAGTAAGTCCTAGCTTGATTTTTACATTTGCACCAAATATAAGCCCTATAAAAATAAGCTCTAATTAAGATTCTGCCTACCCAGGGTGCACGGGTAAAAATTAAGCTAGAGTGGGATGAGGGTGATGGTGGAGCTACCCTACTACTTATCTTTGGGATAATTGCTGCCAGGCCTCGCACACCTTGGCTCATTTCTTCTATAGCTGGCAAGCCCTTCCTGAAGGCCTCTGTAGCCAATAACGGAGCTCCGGATGGATCTGGAGCTCTCTTATCAACTTCAGAGACCTTCAGGAAAAGGCTTGCTGGCCTTGCTGGTTGAAGAAGTTCCTGAAGGCCTCTGACAGAGAAAAGGAGGCTGCGGGTGATGCAGACAAATAAGGTGAGTCAGTGGATGACACACACACCGAAAACAAGGCCTGGTATATTTTTTGAGGCAAAAAAAATATAAGACAGGGTCTTCTTTTCAGAGAAACACAGTAGTTAATACTTAGTCCACAATCAGTTCAAGTCAAAGGCAAGATGAGATAATGCTGTCTCAATGTGATCCTCACTGCCCTCTAAGCAAGGGTTGGATTTTAATGTCATATTTCAATTAAGATACAGTATTTTATTTTGGTCATTTATATAAAGGTTTCTATAGACATGTGATGTGACTAGCCATGTTCTCCCCACTCCGTAGAACCCATGACTGCTGCCACTGTTGCTTTCTGTTGAATATCTTACCCTCATTCTGAAACTTCCTTGGATACTCACTTTGAACAAGCCTAATGAGAAAAATTTGCTTTGGGAGTTAGTCGAAGAATTAGAAGGCAAGACGACTACATACTATTATGGAGATAATTACAACAGGGGGAAAAAAGGATATTCATACATAGTTGGATTATTTTATCAATACATAAATGGAAAGACTTCATCCATGGGAATTTCTCCAACATTTTACATAAACACCTTTTTCCTTCAATTAAATGAGAATGGTATTTAAAATGTAGCAGAAGTATTCTACCATTTTGTGATAGCGTGCTAAAGGAGTCAGAAAAGAACAGAAAAGAACAGAACAGAACAGAATATAATTCTTTATTGGCCAAGTGTGATTGGACACACAAGGAATTTTATTTGGTGCATATGCTCACAGTATACATAAAAAGATAAGGTACATTCATCAAGAATCATAAGATACAACACTTAATGACAGTCATAGGGTACAAATAAGCAATCAAATCATACTAGAAAACAATAATAAATATAAATCATAAGGATACAAGCAACAAAGTTATAGTCGTAAGTGGGAGGTGATAGGAATGATGAGAAGAAGAAGAGTAATACAGACTTAGTAAATAGTTTGACAGTGTTGAAGATGAGAGCTGTTTACTCCAAAACGGGTGTGGTGGCCCATGGGCTGGATGAGCCACACAAAGGCCATGCCCACCATAGCTCCATGAAGGGGAAAACATTGTGGTATGTGAAGTGACAGCAATGTGATCCTGTGAGTTTGACACCTATGCTCTAAAGGGCAAAACAAAACTGACCCAACTCATTGAATGCCACAGAATTATCTTTTCCTTCGTAAGAGTAATAATGCTGCAATAATTTTCATCACAGAGATTATCTTTTCCATCATAAGAGTAATAATGCTGCAATAATTTTCATCACAGAGATTATCTTTTCCTTCATAAGAGTAATAATGCTGCAATAATTTTCATGTTAATTGTTTTGAATCTCTGTCATACACCCACATAAACACAGATTACCAAGGGAAACAATGTAGTGGTTTCAAGTAATTTCCCAGTTCTAAAAAAATCATCTCCAAAGATGCAACTAGATCTTTTGACTATGTTCTCTTTTGATGCCTCCCTGTATTATGCAACTTGTTATTTTTTTTTCCTGCTTCATAGATCATTCTAAGTGTAACACCACCACCACCCAAAAAAAATCCTGCTCATGGAGGGAAAAATAGAGGCAGGGGAAGAGAGTGGAGAATACTGGGGAACAGAACTAGCTGTACAAATTCAGTTTATTTTACATATCTTGACCTGAAGGTGAACTGTTCTGTGGCTTGAAGTCAAATATGCTTTCTTCCCTCTGTTACTTGGAACTCCACAAATTCAGCTGCCTTAATTTTACCAGCTGCCAAGCCAAGGAATTTTTTTTTTAAAAAGTGCTTCTCTGGTTTATTTTTTTTTAAAGCATTCATATGGCGTGTAGAAAGTTCATACATCAGCAGGTATGAATGTATTGGTTGAATGAAATAGTTGTTAAGAGAATGAAGGTTAAGTAGGAATCACCTGGGGAAAAAACAAAGGAAAACTCTTAGCATGATGATCTAGGGCCATCATAAAGACTTGAGTTGACTTAACTCTTAGCTTCTGTTAGAAGAAAATAATAATAATATGAAAGATAGGATCAGATAAGTGACAGATAAGGTCACACTAAACCATCACATTGGATATCTCAACTCTGATATAGCCATACAGAAAATAGAATATTAATAAATGTGTAATCCAGATTGTATATTAGTTGCAGGCACGTTGATTTGGATTTCATTCTTCCAGAAATGAAGCAATATACAGCCTTGTTCCCCCTAAAAACCAAAATATTCCATTAGCTACTTTGCATGCCAGACCAACAATGTCCACAGATCAGTTTTCTAGGAAGAGCTTAAACCTGGGAAATAAATGTAGGAAAATATGCCTAAACCAGAAGTGAAATTCAGCAGGTTCTACCAGGTTCGCTAGAACCAGTAGTAAATTTTCTACGCAGTTCAGAGAACCGGTTGTTAGAAAAAATCTCCTTTTGGTTTTTTTTCAACTTTACAGGGTTAATCCTGTCAGGAAGGCAGGAAAAAACATTCTGGTGTTGTTTCTAGCCTAATCTTTATTGCCCTGCTTACAGACACTGCCCACTCAGTCACATGACACCCCCAACCACTCCCACCAAGCCACGTCCACAGAACCGGTAGTAAAAAAAATTGAATTCCACCACTGGCCTAAACTGAAATCAACACTGCGGAATCCTTGGTGCCCTCTGAGCTTGGTTATTTGCTTGGGGACATTTCATTACCCAAGTAAATAATATGATCAGGGTTAGTGAGTGTGAGGTTTACTTCCTATTGTAACATATAGCAGCTTTCCCTACTAGTATTAGTGGGTGAGGGATGTTTTCCTCCTGAGTTTCCTTGATTTCTACTTGATTGTTTGTCTGGTGTCAATCCCTGTTTATCTGGGTATTGGCTCTTGGGAATGAGGTGTTCTGATCTTTTTGTTTCCTTCTTAGTTTTTTATTGTCTCAGAGGACCCCCAATGACCTCCAATGACCCCCAGTTCAATCTCGAGCTTTATATGTTCTCTTTTATTGAAATCAACTTTATTGGGTTAGTCAGCTTCTCCTGCACTTTCAAGGGAGATTATGCTTTGATATTGTAATGCTAACTATTTTTTAAAAAAAGTAGCTATAGTTTACATGCTAACAGTTATAGTGTATACAATATTTATGATTCACTGTTCTGTTTTTGTTTTTGCAAACATGCACATTTTTAAAAATGCAAAGCTTGAGAACTGGCCATTTTGAAAATACTATTATTGTTTATCTGGATGGGCTCTGATTATCAGTGCAGATGGAGCTACATTTAAATTTAATCCTTGGGAACACAAATAAAAAAAAAAAGAATAGCTCCTGATCTTTATTACACTCTGGGAAGACTTCAGGCATCTTGCTTTTTTTTTTTTTTTTTTTTTTTTGAAATAAAACAGATTCTGAAAACAAAGTGCCAATTAATATGAAACTCTCACTACTCGTGTCTTGAGATTGATTAGGCATCTCTGAAACAAAACCAACAGTGAATTACTCTGTTGGGTTTCTTGCTGTGTCCATTTGGGGAGGTTCATTTCTCAAAGCAAAAATAGCTGAACGAAAATAACGTTCCTACGGCAGCTCTGGATTCTTTGGCCTTATGGGGCCTTTAATTCCAAATTTAAAATTTAATTTTCATGTTAATTCATTTTCATTGCCGAGACATATTTTTTTTTAATAAGGCTACATTTTCTGAAAAAAAAAAAGAGTTTCTTTTAATGAGGTGAACTATTGAGCAGAATGCTTGGCATCTGATTTTTCTATGCCAACCGATTTCTTAAAATGATATTTTTATTATCAATATTTGCATATTTTTTGGGGTTGGCTTTTGGTTTATAGGCAGTGTGGGGGCTCAGTGGTTAAGATGCTGAGCTTGTTGGCTGAAAATCTGGCAGCTCAGGTTCAAGACCCAAGCTCCATGTCATGGGTGAGCTCCCATCTTTGCCTGGCTCCTGCCAACCTAAGACTTCAAAAGCTTGCAAATACGAGTAGATAAATAGGTACCACCTCAGTGGGAAGGTAACAGTGTTCTGTGACATCATGCTGGCCATTTGACCATGGAAATGTCTTTGGAGAGTGCTGGCTCAATGGCCTTGAAATGGAGGTGAGCACCGCCCCTATAGTTGGCAACAACTAGCGGAATAAAATCCACAGAGACTCCTTTACTTTTTGATTCATAATCTTGCAGTTGTTTCTGCTGTGGCTGTTGCTAATAGTCAGAAAAATGTTTAATGCATTCTTATCCAGCATTTCTTTATGTTATTTGTGGGAGATGCATTGATGAAAGTTCGTTTTCATTTATTTTTATTATATGCCTATTTTTAGAATATATTTAGCTCAGCTTCTCTTTAAACCAGATGCTTAATTTCATGTCATATTTTTCAGATACAATATTCTCTGTCTGATCCAATATAAGCCTGTATAATTTGTGAACCGATATATAGCAGACATCATTTAGTTCCTCCGTTCAGTTTTTTCCAATTATTTTTAATTCCATTTATTTTGTAATTCATCTCATTATGATTCATTCTGAAATAATCATTGTGGTTATTTTCGTTTCCTCTTCAGCTAGGTGAGCTAGTCTTCTCACTGAAACTTTCAATTTATTTATGAAGTTTATCAGACCAGCTGGAATTAGTCAAGCTCTAAGTCACTTAACGAAATTAAAAAAAACAGAATTGTAATTTCTGGGTTTGATTATTGTGAGCCACCTACAATTATTTTAGAGTTGGGCAGAGAATCAACCTAGAAATAAGGATAAATTTCCTGTCAGTGAGAACAATTAATCAGTGGAACAGCATCCCTTCAGAAGTTGTTGGTGCTCCATCTTTGGACATTTTTAAGAGGGATTGGACAACCTCTTGTCTGGAATGGTATAGGATCTCCTGCTTGATCAGGGGGCTGGACTAGAAGACCTCCAAGGTTCCTTCCAAAACTGTTGTTCTAGATCAGATACGGGCAAACTACGGCCCGCGGGCCACATCCGGCCCATTGGGCTTCTTAATCTGGCCCACCGAACTAGTTACTAGCAGGAACCAGCCCAACGAAAAGCTAAGCATTATGTACTCTGAAGTAAATTATTAACTCAGA
>JAEANM010029797.1:0-10120 GCA_017656035.1 Myanophis thanlyinensis | reverse complement strand
CCCCCCCACCCCCACCCTTACTCCCCCTCCCACAGCTCCCCCCACCCTTACTCCCCCTCCCGCAGCCCCCCCTCCCCGTGTCTTTGCAGGCGTGGGATGCCGAACGCAGCAGCTCTGGAGAAGGTAAGAGGGCGGCGGGCAGGAGGGGGGGTGCGCGTGCACGCGCAGCTCCGCAGCAACAACGCTGGCTCTTCTCCCAGGTGCTGCTGATGGCGAAAAACAGCTCCGGCAAGACGAGCATGCGCTCCATCGCGGGATTTAGTTGACGAAGTGGAGCGCATGCTTGTCTTCCTGGAGCCGCTCTTCGCCATCAGCAGCACCTGGGCGGCAGGAGAAGAGCCGGCGTTGCCGCTGCGGAGCCACGCCCGTCCGCCGCTCCGCCCCCGCTCCTGCCCACTGCCCTCTTACCTTCTTCTCTAGGGCTGCTGTATTCGGTATCCCACGCCTGCAAAGAAACGTGGGTGTCAGCAGCCTGTCCCGCTTCGCCGGGCGGCTCCCCACGGCCCTCCCCGGATGGCTCGGCGGCCTCTTCGGCGGGAGAGGGGCGTGGAAGGGCGCGGAGCATCCCTGTGCTCCGGACTAGCCCTGAGGCCGAGGGGCGCCGGGGCAGCAGACGCTCATTGTTGTCATCCTGTGCCCAGCCCCAGCCTCGCGTAGGACGCTTGCGACGCGCCAATCACCGAGGCAGCAGCGACCCTAGAGTGACCCTCCAGCGAAGCCACGGGAGCCATGCTTCTTGAGGGTGCCATGCTCTCGGGTACGCTGCCACTGTCAGTGAGGGCAGAACTAGTTCCGCGGGCCGGATTAAAAAGCCCAACGGGCCGGGTGTGTCCCGCGGGCCGTAGTTTGCCCATGTCTGCTCTAGCATGATCTACTCTATTTGGTCATCTTGTTCTCCGGTCCTGGCTTACAAAACAGAAAAGCATGAAACCCTTTATCTGAATCTGAAATAGTTACTAGGCCATACAAACATGTCACATACCAATCTCTCAAATTTTGCTCAAATAAACATTTAACGAAGGCTTACGCTTTGGAAATCCTAAAATGTAATTGCAATTTTACCTTTGAAGGAAGTGGGTGGAGATAAACCCATGACGGTCATTGGTAACTGGATTTCGGAATAATTTACTTTTGGTTTGTGCTGTCACTATTGTTCCATCAGCTAAAGAGAACCGATAGAGTGGGGTTTCAGCAATGCCTTGCATGTAGGCTGTTAGGAAAAACGGATTTTTATTATTTTATTTTATTGAAACAGATTTTTGTTATTCCTCTTCACATTTTCATGTTCCACAAACAGTGGCTTGCAAAGGAAGATAGATTGATCTTTTAAAAGATGAAGTTTGGTGTCTACTAACTTTTGCCTAACATACATAAGCATGAAAGACAACAACAACAAATCTATATAGCTTGTGTGTGTGAATTTGTACATTGTGGTGGAAATGGCGATGTGTATGTCAAAAGGTAACAGAGCTAATCATTGTAATAATCATTACCTGCAGAAATAGAGACACTGAATTGGAGGGGTCAGAATTTTATTAAAACAAGCTGGAAGTATTTCCATAGGCCACCTCCCAGCAACTATTTTGTGAATACAAAGCATCATCTCACAGCAGTGAGAAAATTCAATGGCAGCAAGCTAGCAAGCAAGACCTAAAAGGGTGTCTTACGCATGTCATCCCTTTAAGAATGGAAGAAAGACTTATTTCTCTATCATACCTGATATAATTAGACATCAGTTGATACTTTATTTTTGTATGAAAATACATGCTCCAATTAAAACTTCCAAGACAATGATTCACTGTATTTGTTTCCAATTGGCCCTAAAAATAAACATCCCCCCTTTTATTTTTAAAATTAACCCCTCAATGGCTTTCAAATTCCAGATTTTACCTTCCTGATAGTGCCGCTTGTTTGACCAGGGCTGACCTTCGTTTTGACATAAAAATCTCTGAATGCAACGGCGGATTGTATCTTCAAATCCCGGTCTCATAGACCTTAAAGAATTTGTATCTATGTTAACAAGTTTACCTGCCGAACAGAAAAAGAAACTGTTGGGAATGACCTTGATATATTTATACTTAATTAACTGAATGCTATGTTAATAGAATCTATAGAAATATAGAATTTATAGAAACAATACAATGTTATTAAAAAGCAAAAGCATAAAACCTTAATTGAATAAAATACTGGAAAAAGTAGAGAATATTAACTGGATAAAAATTATTCATACGTTTTATTAATCTAAAAGAACGGAGGCCAAAATATATTCCATACTTTAAGAGCAATATAGAACAAAATCATCTTAGGTGAACTAGTTCATATAACCAGCCAGTTCCTTCAATGAATCCCAAACTGTTTTAAGATTTGAAACAAACAATTTCAATGCAGCCAGAAAAGAGTAGGCAAACACTGAAAACTGGAAGCACTATAAGAAAAATATTCTGAAATATTAATTTCTTTGTAGGCTCCCGCCTTGTGCAGAATGTAGCAGTGAGGGCAGTTAATGGTGCCCATTAGTTGGCCACATATGACATAATTGCTCTGCGATGTGCATTGGTTACCAGTTTGTTTCTGGGCACAATTCAAGATGCTAGTAGTCACCTTTAAAGTCTTCTTATATGACTTGGGCCAGATTACTTATATGACCATTTTACCGTGGTTGTCTCAATCTAATCCAGCAGGAGGCACATTCTCGGTACTGTTGGCCAAGAGGTGCATGTTTAGCAGGGCCTTGAAAAACTGTATTTTCTGCCATTGCACCTGGCCTCTGAAAGATCATCTTTTGTAAGATTCGATTGCCCCCCCTCCCCACCGATGCTTTAGATTTTTTTAGCAAGATTTCAGAAGTGGTTTACCATTACCTCTTTCCTAGGCTTAAGGAAGAGTGCCTGGCCCAACGTCACCGAACTAGCTTTGTGCCAAAGATGGGAATAAAGTTCAGAGTCTCCTATTTTCTTACCTGATGGCCCAACCACTACACCAAAGTATCTCTCGTTTTATTTTTATTTTATCTTGTTTTAGCAATTGCACTTTTTATTTATTTTAAAGTTGTGTGCCACCCAGACTCATGTATGTCAGAGGGACAGCCATATAAATGGAATGAATTCATAAATAAATAATATGCTTGAGGGCAATTAGTAACACGAGCCATGTTATTCTTATAGTCTGCATTAAACAATATATTTGTTGGGTTTTTCAAGTAGAATTCTCACCTGAAAGATCATGCCTAGTAACAAAGCTCTCTGTGTTTGGGGAAAATACTCTTTCTACTGTAGAGATACGACGTGCAACACATATCATACAGGACTGCAAATCTGCAATAAAAAATATTTTATGACATATTTAAAATGATGTAAAACTCAAGCCATTCAATATGTGAGATATACTGCAGTATAAATAGCAATAGCACTTAGACTTATATATCGCTGTATAGTGCTTTACAGTCCTCTCTAAGCGGGTTACAGAGTGAGCATATTGGTGCCAACAATTTAGGTCCTCATTTTACCCACCTCGGAAGGATGGAAAGCTGAGTCAACCCTGAGCCTGGTGGGATTTGAACCAGCAGTCAGCAGAAGCACTGCAGTACTGCACTCTAACCACTGAGCCAGTGAATGTAATACATTTAAATAAGCGGATGATCTGTAATTACCTTCCCCTTCTTCTAGCATAGCTCTTGGTTGTGATAAAGCAAAACACTGCATGGTTTCAAATCTTTGATGCAATTCCTGACTGTTTCCTATATCTTCTAGAAGTTCATTTAATGGTTTCACCATCATGCGACAATTAAATGTATGACTTTTCTGTCTCGGTGCTTCATTGGTCCAAGAAACTCCATTCACTTCAAAAGAAAAAAGAAAAGAAAAAAATTAAGTTGGTGGGAAAAGATGATGACTTTAATTCTGTATTTATCCAGCTACACTGACTATTTAAAACTGAGGAGGTTTAGGGTTAGGGCATGCTATTTGTATGTAACATTTATGTAGTGCTAAGAATTATCTGCAAAAGAAGAAAAAAACTAACTTAATGCATGGGGGTATCATAGATCAGGAAGACAAAAACCAAAATCTATTATAAATATATTAAAGGGTGGAAAAAAGTAGAGGACTCTTCCAATATCAACCATCAGTGTTTGCAACATGAACATATTTATTTATTTATTTGTTTATATCCCACCTTTATTATTTTTCTAGCTCAAGGCTCTGGACATATCCAACACACTTTCCTCATCCTATTTCCCCACAACAATAATCCTGTGGGGTGAACTGGGTTGAAGGAAAGTGACCGGCCCAAGGTCACCCTGCTGGGTTTCATGGCTAAGGTGGGACTAGAACTCACAGCCTCCTATTTTCTAGCCTGGTGCCTTAACCACCAGACCAAACTAATTTTCTAGCAGTTGAACAATGAAAGCTAGAAAGACAATCAAGCAGTAGACTCACTCCAACTATTCCCATTTCTATTCTGGATTGCCTAAATGTTATCAGTACTGTCAATCATACACAACAATGCTATTAAGATATGCACTGCCGCCATTTTGCTGGGATCGTTGTGGTGCAAGAGATTTAAGTCAAGATGTCTTTGCTATCAAGTGAATCATTTCTGGGAATTAGAGCAATATACTGTATGAAAACCTAACTCTTAACAGAACTAATAATATTGGCCACAACTGAATTTGCATCTTTTCATACTTAATATTTTATTATGATTAACATTAATGAGATTTAACCAAATTTACTTAAACGTTATTTATTTATTAGATTTATATTGCCACCTATTCACCCATGGCGAACATTAAGATTGGGTAACAGATATCCATTACAAAAAAATAAATTTTGATTGATAATGTTCAGCAAAATTTTGCAAAAATGAAAGTCGGTATTTTAACAGAATCCATACAATAGTATATTTTAAATAAACTGAACAGCAATATTTCAATTTCTATTAACAGAGAATAGCATATGTTTACCTACTGCATATGTACTTTGCTTTTTCTGTAACAACTCAAGGCATTTTACATGAAGGAATCCCTACTTTTAATCTCGCAACAACCCTGTGAGGTGGGTTGAGAAAATGTGTATATGCGGGATAATAATTTAATTTACCTAAACCATCTTTTTCACAGATATATAAGTTACAAAGACCAAAGTATAATTTAGTTAAATACTGAATTTTGCTGGAAAATGTTCATATTAAGGTACAATGTGAATGAAAATTTTAAAAAGTACTTTAAAGTTAATACTGTAGTTTAAAATTAAACATAAAAGTTTTTTTCTTTCAGAAAAATTCAATGTTGCACATTTGACATGCCAAGTGATTATTAAAAGCTTTCTTACCTGCAGATTTGGGTAAATTTTTAAGAAAATCTTTCCGATCTTCCTCATGTAGGATACTGTAAACACTTGTATTAACTAGGTCCTCTTGTTTATATTGCAAATACTGAGTGACATTTTCAGATACAAATACAATGTTTCCATCCCTATTTACTACAAATAAGAAGCCATCTAATGCCTAGAAAAAAAAGTTATGGAAAGCTAGTATTGTGGCATTTAAATACACGTATATATTGACAGTTATTATGTACTGAAATAAAAATCAGTGTTGTTGATGATGTTACCTAGTTTAGTAATGAAATATTTACAAGAAAACAACCAAGCTCAGAGAGTACAAAGAACCCCACAGTTCAACCACGAGTTACAAATATCCTCTGCTATCAGTATTTTATAATTTTAGCAACACAATTTCTATTGTATTCATTTATAAACTATTCTTGCATTGTGCTTATAAACAGCATGTGTTCCTCCTACTTGATAGGATGGGGACAAAATTATATTCTTTATAACATAATCTCTTGATTCTAGCTTGGATAGATTAGCAGAAGTATCCTTGGAGTAAAACTGGATTTTCATTATCCTTGCACAATGCTGTCCAAAAGGTGCCAAAATAGACCAGTAACTATCCTTATTTTTATCAGGTACGCTGCACTCTGGCATGAAAGTTATTATACCTAAAAACCTAGTCTATATCTTCTTTCTTATTTGAAAAATTACATGAAAATCTTAATTAATCAAAGGGATAATGGATAGCAAAAGACAATATCTCTGAACCAATCTGGTGACATCCATGCCATACAGAATGTTGTATTATGCAATGTAAAAGAAATAAGCCTAAAAGGGCAGGGAATTAATGCACGAAATAAAAAATAGATATGATTTATATCTTTGAAACTAAGAAAAATAGTTGAATGGTCTGGTCTTGTGGTGAGAATATCTGTAGGGAAGTGAATGTGTAGATTTAATTATGAATAAAAGAATAAGTTATCATCGATGCATATGAATGCTAGAATCCATAGATTGATAAAGATTGCATGTTACAAAGATTGAATTGTGACAATGGAAAACTGGAGATGAAATTGAAGGGAAAATTGTATAGCATTTGAATGAATGTGATACAGAGATTGGGTCATACAAAGAGAATGAATTAGGATCAAATTGTAAAACATACATAAAGGAACAGAAAATGTTTTGAGACGTATGGGATGATATTATAGAAAGTCGTAGATGGATGGAGTTGATGAGGTCTTCATAAAGAGGAAGATGAAAAGTTTAAAGAACAAAGGGCAATATATAAAGCAGTATTCAAAACCTTTATTGTCAATCCACAACATGTGTACAGTGAAACTGAATATGGATGTGACGAAAGGACCAATGTCTATAAAAACAAAAAAAGGAATGAAGACATAGACTTATGAATGTAATTGAGCCCAGAATTGTGGTCCTAAGTCATGCCGGTTGTTACCTGACTTTACGACCTTTTTTCACAATGAATCACCGCAGTTAAGTGAACATGTTGGTCATTAAGCAAATCCACTGTCTACTATGGGCAGGATTTTTTTGCCAGAAACTGGAAGTAAACACCGGTTTTCAGCAAAAAAAAAAAAAAAAAAAGTCGTAAATCTTGATCATGTGAAACCACAGGGACTGTCAGAATTTTGAATCCAGCTCATAAGTAGCCTTGGGGAGGTCTGTTGTAATTTGAACAAATGCTAAGCAACTAGTTGTTAGGTTCAAAACCATCTGTATCACAGGTGTCAAATTCGCCACATCACACTGTCATGTGATGTATCGTGATGCTTTTTCTCTTTGTGGAGCTGGGGCGAGCATAGCCTGCACGATACATCTGGCCACCAGTTTGACACCCCGATCTATATAATAAATTGTTTTGTGATATATTAGTTTTAGCTATTTATATTCTTTTTCTGAAGCTATATTTTTCATTTAAATGAAATAAAGAGAAGTGGATAGCTCAAAATTCAAAAACTAAATGAATAAAAAAATAATGGCCAGTTATTAAGTCGTTGTTTCCTTGTGCTGTTGAATCCTTGTATCCTAAGTACCTGATAAACTGGTAGTAAATCAGCACTCATGATGATTGACAAGGGGTCCATTTCCCAGGCTATTTTATAACCTGCTCAGCCAACAATCATAGTAGCTGCGAACTTGAATGTATGCTCATTGTCATTGCTATTTCCTACCCTTTTCCTAGGGTCTTTGTAACAATGCTCACTGTGAACAGGAATAACATGATGGATATGTATGCATATAATATACATGTAATAATCCTATACTTATTCAGAAGGACTCCACTAAAATCAATGGAATTATTTCTAAAGGGTACTAAGAATTACAATCTAAGTAGGAACAGAATAATATTGATTTTGGTCTTGAAAAATTATTAGAAGCAATGCCCAAGTCAATCTCTCATTTCCAAATTTGATGTCTTCCAATACATTCCCAAAAGGTAGACCAAAAGTCCCGCTAACTCAGAATTACATATATTACAGTCCAACATATCATGTAGATGTCTCACTAGGAAAAGAGTATGTTACACATTTTCTAGGAATGGAGAAGGAATCTCAATTTTTAGTTTTTGAACTGATCACTGAGAGCTGATAGAATCTTCTGAACATGGCTATTTAACAACTACAAATACCTGGGTATTATATTTGGGACCCGGGTACTTACGGGACCGCCTGTTGCCACCGTCAGCCTCCCGCCGACCTGTGCATTCCCACAGGGTGGGCCTCCTTGGGTTCCATTGCCAGGACGGTGTCGTCTGGCAGCCCCAAGAGTTCGAGCCTTCTCTGTGGGGGCACCCTCCCTTTGGAACAACTGCCCCCGGAGATCCGGACCATCACGGACCTACAGACCTTCCGGCGCGCACTGAAGACCTTTTTGTTCCAACAAGCCAGTCTGGCCTAGTACTATCGGTTGGGGGATTTTAATTGGCTTTTAATTGGCTTTTATTGGTTGAAATTGTTAAACTTTTAACATTTCCATAATTTGGTTTTAATTGGCCACTGATTTAATCTATTTTAACTGTATTTTAATTGTTATGTTTTTATGTTTTTAGATGGCTGTACACTGCCCCGAGTCCTTCGGGAGAGGGGGGTGGTATAGAAATGTTGTTAATAAATAAATAAATAAATAACAAACATAGAGATTTCTGCTGTGCTAATGATTCCACATACTTAAGCTAGCCTAACAGTATTAACACTAAATAGCCTATACCAGTGATGGCAAACCTTTTAGAGTGTTCAAACTGCAAGTCGCATGTGCATTGTGGACACCCGAAGACCAGCTGGCTGGCGGGAGACAGGGCATCATAACACTAACAGCTCTGCAAGAGGCAAGATCTTTTTCTTTCGCAAGCTTCTGTTTTGTCGTTTTCAGGGAAACTTCTGTTTCCCTGCAAAAGACAATGAGAAACGCTACAGAGAAACGTGGTGGAGCTCAGCTGGGGCGATGGCGCATGCCCACAGAGAGGACTCTGAGTGCCATTTCTGCCATAGGTTCACCACCACTGGCCTATACACTTGCCTGTAAGAGGAGTGGTCCCAGTGAATCTTTATCAATAACACCCTGTCCAGTTGAAGATACATCGGCCTTCTGAACATCATCATCAGTAGATGCTGTTTTTCCTGAAATTGAAAAGCAAGTCTTGAAAAAGGTAATACTATATATGAAAACATGCCACTGGATATCTACAGTTTTAACTGTTACTATTTATTATTAAAATGCTTAAAATATTTAATGATAATTTAAACAGCTAAAAAAACTACTGAAACATGCACAATGTTAATCTTTATTTCACACTAAAGGAGGAAAGCTTTCTCGGTAACACAGAAAATATAAATGCAGCTTAACCATGACATTTTTTGATAATGAAGTAAAATAAAGGAGACCCTGCATATTTTATTCTGCTAATCGTTGTCAGCTCTGTTTTAAAGCCATTGAGCCAGCACTATACGAAGACATTTCCGTGGTCATGTAGCCAGCATGATGTCATGGAGTGCTATTATCTTCCCATCAAAGTGGTACCTATTTATCTACTCGCCTTTGCATGCTTTCAAACTGTTAGGCTGGCAGGAGTGGTGCAAGGATGGGAGTTCACTCTGTCCTGTGGCACTTGGGTCTTGAACCTGCTGGCTTTCCAGCCAACAAGCCCAGCATCCTAATTGCTGAGCCACAGCACCACCCTCAATAATGAAGACTGGGTAAGTATTTAAATGAAACAATCCAGAATTGTGTTATGATGGCTTAAGGAAAGAGCCATAGGTCTACTACCTATTTCTTCTATGATCTCCTTTATGTTCTTTACTTTTTCCCTTCACAACAATAAAATGATTGTGGAAATGATTTAAATGGGTCCTTCCAGCTCTTGATTCTATGGCAGTATGACTTGGCTCTTCTATCATACATGCTAGTCAATGTATGATATGACATAAGCTAAATAAGTAAATAAAATGATTTGGATCTAACCAATCTGTTATTTTACTGATTCTACTACAATGTAATAAATTTAAATTTATGATTCTTTTAGTAAAATAGTAGTCAATCCTTCAGTTATTTTATTTGTGGTGTCCATGTTGTTAATATTAGCTTAAGCAGCCAAATATTTAACAGAAAATAAAATGTATCCCTTGTTATAAAGTTAAAAATCAGACTCACGCTTACATGATTTTTAGATAAAAGGGATATTTTTAAATAGCTTAAGAATCAGTCTTGCCTTGTTCCTTTATCTGACGTATCTGTCGAACTGTTTCCTTTAAAATTGCACATTTATC
>JAEANM010029796.1:0-10120 GCA_017656035.1 Myanophis thanlyinensis | reverse complement strand
TCAAATAAATAAATAAATAAAATAAATAAAATCATCAGCACCAGAACTCAGATTCCTGGTTTCTAGTCCAGCGCTACAGTAGTGTGGCATGTATTTATTGTATGTAGTAATAATCTCATAAATTGTCACCCTTTCTTAAATTACTATGCACTGAATATGACAAGCTGTGTCGTCTCCTATGTTGTAGAAAATTTATATCGCAGACCTCAAGAAACCTTGGACCAGGTACAAGTCCCCATAAGTTTGTCTGGAGCCACAACTCCATTAAAAATGAAATACTAACACTAGCATCTAGCGCAGGGAGTGCTCCCCATATAGCGGGAGTACACAAGCAATAAAGGCAAACACCTAAAACGCTTGGTTTCCTTTTTGATCCACTCAGGCTCCGAAGTTTATCAGGAATCAGATTTCACGTGTTAAGGGACCATTCCTTTTATCCCCAGTTTCCAATACCATTACTACTCACTGCAGTCTTTCCTGCCTGCGGCCAATTGCACCAGCACCCCTTTTGCATGATTCCTCAATAAGGAAAAAGGAAGTCCTACATCACCATTTCCCTGCCCGGGTCTGCAAAGGAACGACTCCCCATCCCCACAACCTCCGTGCCCACTTCCAACTTCCTCAGCACGGGCCAGCAGCCAACATCCCTAAGCTCGAGCTGCGTCCTCCAGGGGCGGGGCTTCTTTTCCGCGCGGTCGCTAGGGGGCGGTGTCTCGCGCTCTCACGAGCCGCGTCGCGCCACTCTACGCTTGCAGGCCAAGCGCGGCGGCGAAACATGGCGACCGCCACGGGAGCCGCTCCGAGCGGGGCGGACGAGTGCCTTCAGCGGAAGATGTCGCTGCGGAGGTAGGCCCCGGCCTCCTTTCCCTTTCCTCCGATCTTTCCTTCCTTCGCCACAGCCCGGCTGGACGAGTTGACTTCGCGCGCGGCAACGGGGCGATTCCGTTGTAGGCTGGAGAAGCAAACCTCATGGCTCTTTAAGCTTCCACGCGTGGGAGCGCTCAATTGTAGCCCTCGCTTCGGCTGCTCTGCTGCTACTCATAAGCCCGTTGTGGGAGGGCGGGAGTTGCGTCTTTCTTAGGAATGCTTCCCTAGAAGAGCGCAATAGCTTCGTGGGAGGAAGTAGATCTCTGATTATTTCAAGAAATCAGCTGCTTTTTAAGAATTCTGGCTGCAAAGATCTCTTAAGGGCAACAAAACGATTCCTTCCTACCCAAACTTCATGGATATAGACATACAGAGGTAGTCGTCGACTTAACAGTTCTTTAGTGGCTGTTGGAACTTAAACTGAAAAAAGTGACTTATCACCGTTTTTCACACTTAACGACCATTACAGCATCCCTGTGGTCCATGTGATCAAAATTCAGATGCTTGGCAACTGGTTCACTTTTATGACCATTGCAGTTTCCCAGGGTCATGTGAACCCCTTTTTGGGACTTTCTGCCAAGCAAAGTCAATGGGGAAGCCAGATTCATTTAAACTATGTTGCTAACTGAACAAGCCACGATGATTCACTTAACAACTGGCAAAGGAGGTCATAAAATGGGACAACGTTCACTTAACGAATGGTCTCACTCGGCAACAGAAATGTTGGGCTTAATTGTATTTGTAAGACGAGGACTACCTGTACTGTATACACATATACAGGACAATATCTAAAGCAAATGCCAGTTAAATATAAGAAACCAATGTGGGAAAACTACTTGGAACTATCTGAGAGCAACTGAACATTATGCAATGCCCATTTTAAGTGTAGCATTCCTCAAGAAATTTAATATTGGAGCCAAATAATTGTGCTAACCCTTAAGTTATTCACTTAGAATATTCAAATAGAATAACCCTATTGGCTTTTCACAAAGCTTTAAAAACTTGGCTATGTAAGTAATCATCGACTTACAGCAATTCATTTAGTGACCATTCGAAGTTACAATTGAGGTGGCACTGTGGTTAGAATGCAATACTGCAGGCTCCTGCTGACTGCCGGCTGCCAGCAGTTTGGCAGTTCAAATCTCACCAGGCTCAAGGTAGACTCAGTCTTCCATCCTTCCAAGGTGGGTAAAATAAGAACCAGACTATGGGGGGCAATGTGCTGACTCTGTAAATCTCTTAGAGAGAGCTGTAAAGCGCTATATAAGTCTAAGTGCTATTGCTACAACAGTGCTGAAAAAAGTGATTTATGACCTTTATTCACTCTTGATCTGTGCAGCATCCTATGGTCACATAATCAAAATTCAGATGCTTGGCAACTGACTCATTTATGATGGTTGCAGTGTCCTGGGGTCATGTGATCACCTTTTGTGACTGACAAGCAAAATCAATGGGGAAATCAAATTCACTTTACAACCATGTCACTAACTCTTAACAACTGCAGTGTTTCGCTCAATAACTATGGCAAGAAAAGTCATAAAATGGAGTAAAACTCATTTAACAAATGTCTCGCTTAGCAATGAAATTTTTGGGCTCAATTATAGTCGCAAGATAAGGACTGTCTGTACTTGGCTTTACTGATTAGTCATCACAGCTGCTGTGATGGCCTGCTCTCCCTGTATATAAATGGTTTCTCAGAATTTACTGTATTAAATTATATCTGGGTCAGTTTGACCTAGGTTCAAAGCACAATTCAGAAAATGCTAAGTCAGCAACCTACACTTGGCCTTTCTGAAAGGAAAAACTTAACAACAATTAAAATTAAAAATTGAGTTAGTTCCATGTAAACAAGGTCATCATGCTCTGATTTTATACCTAAAGCAACATATAAAAAAAGGGTATGGCTTGTGATCAGGCTTATTTTTCTCCAAAAGATCTGTTTGACTGCTTATAAATTTATACTTTTCAAAAAGCTTGTTTAATTGAATGGAAGTCTTGTGAAATTACTTAGTAAGCAAAAAATTAGCCAGCATCTGTCAGAGAGTTGGAAGATGATACAAGGAGGGAAAAGGCTACCTAATCTGGGTTGCAAAAACTGGAAAACTTTGATGGCCCCAAGAAATTAGAGTTTTCTGTACCTCTGTAGCCATCTAGAATTTGTCGTATTTTTTTTAAGCAATCAGATACTGTGTAAAACAGGATGACACATAATCTTGTGAATTTGGTGTTTTTTTTAAATACAGATTTTTAGAATAGTGGCATCTCAATGCCTAGGCTTACATCTTGTGACTATTTGATTTCATGTGGTGCAGAAACCCACCATTAGGATTTGATTTTTTTAAATTTAATATAGGTGTGCCATCAGTTACAAGATCCAGCCAGGAGCTGATTGTAGAGCAGATCACAAACTGCTAATGTTTAGCTTGTGTATTTCTGATTTGGTATGATGTGCCAAGTTGGAGCTCTGATGCATCATCTCTAGCTGATGGGGCACCAGTCCAAGTTACTCAATTATATTTGATGCTAAACAAACCATGGAAAAGAATTTCTATTGTTTAGTTGCTTCTACTGGCAAGAAATGACAAAGCAGCATTTACCAGGATGCTGCTGACAAAACGATAAGACAGAATTCTGAGAGCGGCCATTAACAGGATGTGGAACCCTGTTGTGTTGATTCTCATTGGAAACTTCAAGGGGCTCTGATTATCAGTAACAGTATTTTAACACCTTTTGCAGGAAATGCAGTGGAATGGCAAAGACATCCTGAAAAGGGTTTATTCATTTGTAATAAATCAGTTTTGGGGAGATAGCCAGGGCTGTTAATGGGAGTTTGCATTTAAACAGAAGTGAAAAGTTCTGATAATTTTTCTACACTAGTTTGTCTTTTCCAATGTTCCCATGTATGTAGACTTTTCTCTGTGCTGTTCATCTGCAAGTGTAGCATCTCAAATTTTGTTTTTTGTTTTTAGATGTGAACTCTGTAATACAGAAGCAGCAAAATACAGATGCCCTCGATGTATGAAATATTCATGCAGGTAGGTATAAACCGAAGACATTTTTTTTTATCTTAAATGCTGAAAATAAAATAACAGTGTTTCTTTGCTTTTGTGCTTTCAGTTTGGCTTGTGTAAAAAAACATAAAGCTTTATACAGCTGTAATGGAATCAGAGAAAAGGCGGCCTTTGTTTCAGTGAATGAGTTCAGCAACTTAACTCTTCTAAATGGTAAGAATATTAATCCGATAAAACTACTCAAGGTACTGTAAGGCTTGGGATAAGCAATGATCTAGACTACTGTAGTGCTATGTAGTTTTTTTAAAATAAGTATTATAACATTAAAATTGGTGGTTTTTTTTTAATAATCTCAGGCTACTGTGCCAATACTAAACTCCTTTTTATTGTACTAGCAGTGTAATTTGTCCTAGTATCCTAAAACAATCACAATAAAGTATATTGGATACAATACAAAGGTAGGTTAAGAATATTTTGGACTCAGAATGAGGCAATATAAGTATATTTCTTAACTGAAAAAGAATCCTAGTTCATCAAATGCATAACATATTTCAATCACAGTTGAAAATAGGGATGAAATGTGTTGGAATATTAGTAGGTTGGGTTGGTAGTTAAGCTGTTGGTTTGAGCTCCGAGTTTGGCAATTTGGTTGTAGACAAATTTGTCACCATTTGAGGAGACATTGTTAGTGCATTTTGAGTTGATGCTCGAGATGCTGTTTCTCATAAACGCAAAAGCAATCATTGTATAAGTTTGCAACAAAGCTTTGTAAAACAGCCACATAACTGCTGGACACTGAAAACAACCATAATGCAGCTGTATTGCTGACTCAAATTCAAAACACACTGATGATATCTCCTCGAATGGTAACAAAATGTTTGCAACCAAACTTAGAGCTCAAACCAACAACCTAAAAACACGGATGCTCAGCTCCAAAACTTGAAAAAAATACTTGAAAACAGATATGGAATAGGTACACAGCACTTCTCAGCAATAATAATAGTAAAATTTATTTACAGTCAATGACTAGTGAGATCTAGAATACACTAATACCACCAAAAAAGCATAGATTTAAAAAATCAGAATAAAATACAAAATATCAGCTTCTCCTTGAAGAAATGTGTCTTTCCTGAGGTCATATGATAGGTTTGTGATTGATTTTGAAAATAATAATAGCTTATTTAAAAGGTGTTGCAAAATCTTAACCTATACACAGTGACCATTTAAATCCTATACACACTTAATATTTTAATGCTAAATACACTACATATGTACTTCTTTATGTTTTTACATCAATATCACTTATATTTCAGTAAAATGTCCCCTTGCCTTTTCCTTGATTTTCTTCTTCAGATTATCGGTTCCTAGAAGATGGGGGGAGAATGACTGACCGGGCTGCTCGAGATGCTATTTCTCATAAACCCAAAAGTAATCGATTTGTAAGTTTTCAGCAAAACCTTTGTAAAACATAGTCACAGGACACTGCAAACAACCATAATGCAGCTGTATTTCCAAGAACCCAAGATTGGAACACATGATTATGAAGGGGGCCTAACCATTGGAGCTTCGAATCCTAAGTCCCTTTATTCAGGTTGATTGTAACTTTGAACAGTAGCTAAGTGGCCAGTCATAAGCGAAGGACTGCATATATCCCTGCATGGAAGCCCATGCTCTTATCTTTGTTAAATTTGAAGGAAAGAAAAAAGAAGAGACATCTCAAGAGATTAGTAGAATGTTCTTGGAGGAGCTAATGTACTGAAGAACTTCAAAATGGAGAGCATTTATCCATGTTACAATGGAAAAATTGTAGAGCCATAAATAAACCCGTATTCTACACAAAACAAGTGATACACAAGAATTTTGCAGGAAGCACTGTCTCACAGAAGAACCTTCCATTTTATTGTTTGAAAGATGTGTTTTTCTACCTTCTTTTTTCCTCTTTGATTATTGCTCTGTGAGAAGCAGGAAGTGTGTCTGCAGAATGATTAGGTTGCATGAATGTAAAAAGGGAAATGGTTAAGCTGTTTGGTTTCACTTGGAAGTATCTATTTGGGAGCAGTGCCTGGTACTTTGAAGGCACAAGTGAAAACTCATTGTAGTGCTGCTGAATAAAGACAGCTTAAGGAAATGACGGCTGGCAAAGTGGAAGTTTCCCATTTAGAATTGCAAGAAATAAACTGCAATTATAGCAATATAGATTTTCAAGGGTTTGTTTTTGATTTATATAGGAGACTTGCTATGCTTTGTCTTATATACCATAGGGTATAAGATTTTGTTGTTAGTTGTGAAATCGTGTCCAATCCATTGCGACCCTATGGACAACTTTCCTCCAGGCCTTCCTGTCCCCTACCATCCCCTGGAGTCCATTTAAACTGACGCCCACTGCTTCAGTGATTCCATCCAGCCACCTCATTCTCTGCCGTCCTGTTCTTTTGCCCTCAGTTGTTTATTAGGCTCTTCTCCAGTGAGTCCTTCCTTCTCATTAGGTGGCCAAAATATTTGAGTTTAATCTTCAGGACCTGGATTTCTAAAGATCAGTCAGGGTTGATCTCCTCAAGGACTGACTTGTTTGTTCACCTTGCACTCTAAGGAATTCGCAGGCGTCTTCTCCAGCACTATAGTTCAAAGGTCTCAATTATTTGGTGCTCAGCCTTCCTTATGCTCCAACTTTACACCCAGATAGGCAGTACATATCCTTGATATGTTTCCAATCTTGTTAGCCTTTAGTGATTAAGGCCCACGTGTTCTTGAATGCAAAGATTCTCATATAGAAATGATTTGAGTGTCTCATCTATTCTGTGAAACATAATGCATCCGCTTTCAACATAACGTAACATTCAATTACAGTTTACTGTTAGAAAAATAAGCTTGTAAGAACAAATACGTTTTGTCCTATGTTTTATAGTTGGGCCATGAGGAGCTTAGAAGTTTTTTCTAGTTTAGTGACTAAAATTTAAACTTAACCTTCACCATGGTTTGAAATCTTGAAACAAGATTTAGACATGATGACAAACTAAAGGAATGCAAAATATTCTGATTCCCCGCCCCCCAAAAAATTGAGTATGTGAAGGCTAGTGCTAAGCCACATTTTCTCAAAATAATTCTTTAAAATAGTTCGTATTTGAAAGTAATTCTTATACTTGTCATTTGAAAACTTGCATCTTCCGTCAGGTAAACTTCCTGAGAAACCGAGCTCGGAGGTATAAGATCTGCTTACAAACTTTACCAATTGGCTTCACAAAGAGACGAGAGAATTCTACATTCTACAGCAATAAGTAAGTTTCTAGCTGTTATTAGCTTGGATGTTAGCTCAACAAAACCCTCATTCTAAATATGGCTTTTATGTGTACATATCTAAGACTTAAGGCGAGCAAGTGATGAAACTCATTGCAATGTCAAATATATTCTGCCACTTACCTATTTGGTGCACAGCATCACAACACAAGTCTGAAAGGGTTTCTTGATTCTTGATTCATCCTAATAAGACATTCAACTATAACATCTGAATTATTTTCTTCATTGAACCACAGGTGTTGCTTTTCATCATTCTGAATAAAGTTGCCCTTTGACTGATTTAATATTTATGTTGTTTGCTCAGTGTGTATTGTCTATGTATGCATTTAATCTTGTAATCATTATATTGAGATATTAACAGTAGAATGATATGAGCTTTCTAGCTTTATTGCAGAGCATGGTAGAAAAAAAAGATGATTTTTCAGCCAACAAGATGCTAATACTTTTCATTGTTTTCAAGGAGTATAATTGTGAATTAGATAGGAGGGGGAGCTTTTATGTAACAACAGAGCCATATATTTGTTTCGCTATAAATCTTGTCTGCATATTTAAATACAAATGTTATAATCTCTCACCATAGCACTGTCTGTTTTAATAAATATTCTTTCAGTGGATGAAATAGATGTTGATCCACAAAAGCCTATGCACAAGGCTCTTTGTTTCTTGCAAAGACTAAATTAGCTATAATTCTGGAAACCAATAGATGGCTGTCTTGCAAATATTTTGGGTTACTATAAAGTATTTGCAAGAAGAAATTAATACACTGGACAATATACTTCTACGGTCTATGTAGAAATCTATCTAAGTAGGGATATCACAAAAACGTGCAAAAATTTCAACTTTAGTTATCAAGACAGTCAGTTTAAAATTTGCAAAAAAAAAAATGTAAATTTTGTAATAGAAATGTGCTGCTCTTGCTCCTGTTTTCAGCGACATAGCTTAAAATCTTTCAGTTCTGACCCAATTCAGTGAGTTAATACAGATTGCTGCAGCAATAAGGTAATCACTTAACAAAAGTTTTGCATATACAATTATCTGTGCAACTTAAAATCTTTTAAATATTTATTTCAGATGCTGCCTTAAGAGAAAAAATGTTGATCAACTCCAAAAATAGTAGTCTTAGTTGCAAAAAAAAAAAACTGACTTATGTCTAATTATATCAGAATGTTATGTAATCTTACTAGATCTAATCAGGCATCATAACTGTTTTGATATACAATTTGAACCATTATTGTTCCCATAGCCTCATCCCCAAAAACAAGTTGAAAGAATAATCTAGTATTCCTCATTAGAATGTTACAATCTAAGAGAACTTGGAAGATTCAGTATCCTGGTAGCAACATGGCAGTTGTGCTGAAGAAAGATTTGTCTGTCCTTATGAACATTTTTAATACTACATTTCCCCTGTTCATAGTGGTAGGAATGTGCATGGAATGTGCACCTAGAGAAACAATGAGAAACAATTTTGGCAAACCAGAGTTTTGCGAGAGAGAGGTCCAGATTAAGAGACTGCACATTTCTGAGCTGAAATGGGGAAGAGGAGGAGGAAAAAGTTCAATGTAGCCATACCTTAGAACACAGGTGGACAATTATGGCTCCTTCATGACTCGTGGACTTCAACTCCCAGAATTCCTGAGCCAGCCATTCTCAGCCATGCTGGCTCAGGAATTCTGGGAGTTGAAGTCCACGAGTCATGAATGAGTCATAATTGCCCACCCCTGCCTTAGAACCTTTCAAGATGTATCTAATCGGTTAGAAGGTTATGCCATGAGTTTGGCATGCTTGATGTCAGGCCCAAGCTCAGAGAGGATACAGTTGGGTTCAATCCTTTTTGCTTATGCCTAATGAATAGAACCTTGTTCAACTCAAGCTATAACCTTCTAACCTACTATATATATTCCAAGAGGTTCTAGGATGTGGTTACCCTGAACGTCTTTCCCACCTCATCCATCCAGCTGTAGACTGTGCGGTCTCTTAATCCAGCTCTCTCTTTTGTCTCTCTGGGAAAAACTCTCTGTGGCCAAAAACACAGACCACACAGTCCCATGCAAGACTGATAGGGAGCCCCTCTAATAATGTTTATGGCCTTGGAATTTCACTGGTCATATTTGTACTCCAGGGATTGTGGTGGTGTTAAAAAAAATTAAAAGATTTTTGACAGTTTGTCATGCCCCATAATCACTTAATGAGGCTGAATCAGTATTACTGAAGCTTAGAAGATCATAAAAGATAATATTTTTGGAGAATGAGGTAATTGTGAATTTTTACTGCTGTACGCTCTGTCATCATTCCAAATAATGAACTCCATTAGGAGTCAGGACGCTGATACTGATACTGGACGCTGATACTTTGTTCAGGTTCAAGAAACCCTTTATTGAGTACCTCATCTCGGCACTTAGAAAACTGAAGCTAGCTCTAAATAGCTCCCACGCTTAGGGATAGTTAAAAGAATAGGATTTCCCCATCCCCCTGTGTCTTTTAGGTCACATGGGCCAATCAATTTAGCCACAGTTTCCCGCTCAGCTCTGAGAGGTGTCCGTTGACATGGCCTTGGTTCACATGCCGGCTGGTAGATGTTTTGACCAGAAGCTGAGGCATCACATTCCTAAGTTGCCCCGTCCTTTCCCCAATGAATGGCAACCAAGAAACAAAGCAAGAGTAAACATGAGAAAGAATGGCTTCAGCTGAAGTTGTTTTGCAGGTTGACGCGTTGCTTGTAGTCACCGTATGGAGCTGGCCAGCCATTTATGTTTGTTTAATAAGTTTTGATGAATTAGAGTCAGGGATGGAAGTTACTTTGCTCATTGCTTATTTCTTCCTAAGCTGCTACTTCCCATTGGTTTCCATTGGCAAGTCCACAGATGTCTGTGGAATACAGTGGTACCTCTACTTACAAAGAGCTCTACTTACAAAATTTTCGACTTACAAAAAATTTTTCGAGAAAAAAA
>JAEANM010029795.1:0-10120 GCA_017656035.1 Myanophis thanlyinensis | reverse complement strand
GACAAACTGCTTGTCTCCAAGCATACCATATATGGTATGCTGTCTCCCAGCACACCATATATGGGTACAGAACAGAAACCAAGAGAACACCAGACTTATCTGAAGGGAGAATCAGAGGCTGCTAAGCAGAGAAGGGATACTAGGATGGGGGACAGCTGCAGTAAACCAACAGCCTCCAGCAAAGAAAGTGGACATTTGTGGATTAGCCTGACATGAGGGAGAGGACCTGGGAAAGTCAAGACTGATGAGGATAGCTGCAGAGATGGAAGGATGGAGGAGGAAAGCATTGAAGGTATAAGATTGTGTAATTTGGCAAGTGATACACAAGGGTTAGCTATTTCCCAGAGGCAATACAGATCCTAAACCAAACCACAACAAACCCAGGACTATGAAGTATTCCTATAATCTACCTCTCTCAACCACTCCCTAACTTATTCTCCCTCCCTGTCTATACTAACCTCTTGCCCTACTACCTATGGTCGCGAGTGGTCACATACACATTTCACTGCATTTCGTACCATGTATGTCTGTGCATGTGAATAAAATTTGTTTTTATTTGAAATATGGGATTAGCTTCAGTGCTGGTTTTAGATTAGCATAGGTAGGTTCCTCACATGAAGGTGTCCTTGTTGCTCAAATTATAGGTTGGAATGATAGAATATGTATCTTCAAGTAGCAGGAAAAAATTTGGCTGCGATACTTACTCTTTAAGTGACTTAAGGAGTATGTGCAATTGACTTGAAATCTGCTCTGTGCTTGCAACTGTTTTGAAATAACATAAAATTGTCCCTAAAGTACAGCATCTTCCCAGAAACCTGGATCATGTCAGTAAAAATAAAACTCTTGAGTAAACAAGCCTGCTGTGGGCATAGTAACCAAGTTCATTCACTCTTCGGGACCACCTGAACATGAGTCCAGTGGGATTATGTTTGGACATCTTTAAAAACAGGAGTTTACTGTTGAAATCCATCACCATAGTAGCAGGCAGTTGCTTATGTTTTGAAAAGGCCAACCACGTTTCTAACTTTATAGCTCTTCAACTCAAATACAGAACAGCTGCTTCACTGATCATATGCTATGCGTATGGGGGCCCACTAGGGATAAAGGCAACTCTTCATCAAATAACATTTAACGCCCTCGCATTTCCATCAAAAACCATAAACTCTGCTAGATGGCAAATCTCCACATTTCCCAGGTGGGGGAACACCTGCCTGATACTAAATTAAAGCACACAGCATCTGGTTGCTGTGAAGGGGGAGGCAAATCTTATTTCATCTGGCCCACAGAACAAATTATGGTTGCTAGTGAAAGGAGAGAGGGCAAAAAGTCAAATGCTTTTTATAGTTAGGCAAAAACAGATGTTAAATGGAGCTGTTTATCTTGTATATATGTTATGTATATGTTAAAAAAGACAGACCCTTTTAATAAAATACCAGTTCAAATTGTCCACAGTTCAGAACAGTATTCTGAGCATTTCAGAGTTAATAATTTGGATAATATATTTCCACCCACCATCACTCCTGTCCCAATCATTATTAGTGGACACAAGTTGAACAGGATGCAATTCCTCAGCCCTTTCTGTCCCCTTAGTCTCAATTATCATAATTTCCAACCAGTAATACTGAGAATGTTGAGAAGTGTGATCCCAACACATATAAAAAGCATCTGAATGGAGGAAGTGACCCTAAATCATATACTGATTGATCTATTTTACATTATGCAATACAATTTTTTTTAAACAGAGCCTATACTGCAAACTTTTATAAAACAAGCCTTCAAGAAGCCTTCTGGGTACAACCTCAGAATACCCTTGTCCAATAGATCTAGAAGCTTGAAAGGTCTTATCAAAGTCTTTTTGCTACTCTTTTGTCCCAGCAGCACCAATCCTGGTATCTTCCATAACAAAACAGTAGAGTACATTGGTCACCAATTCCACTTGAAGAATAGAATATCAATATAATAGTTGCACGGTCCCCACACACATCCAGGATTTTGCTAATGCAAACGGATTTATCAGTTTGCTTAGTGAAATGCCAGCATTTCTCTGAGTATGTTTAATTTTTAATTTCCTTCTGGCAGACAACTGTCAGGTAATTCATATTTTCCATGTGACAATGGCATACCTAGCATATTTGGTCCCTGAAGCTGATTGGGGGTGAAGCAACAGCTGCAGGAACAGGAACAGAATGCAGGCTGGTCCAATCACATTACTGCCAGTCTGCCCTTCTCCATCTCAGTTGCCTTTCTCCTAGCAGATGTTTGATGTACCAGCAGCAGTGATCCAACTTCCCACTCACGACCATGTTCTGGACAGGATACCATCTTTGGACAATAGCTCATTATTGTCTGTACCTGAAGTAGACCACGCTCACTGCCCTGCCTTGGTATGCCACTTGGTATGCAATAAATCTGTATTGTAAAACAGCAGTTCAATATTGCTGGTCTTTCTGTGCACTATACAGATAGTCCTTCTTTAGTGACCACAACTGAGAGCAGCAACTTCAGTCATTAAACAAAGCAACCGCTAAATGAAAATGGGTCTGTGCTTATAATCTCACATCAGCTTTCCTTTGCTTTACTGACCTGCAAAGAGTGTAAATGTGAGGATTGGTAGTAAAGTTGCTTTTTCATCATTGCTATAAATGCAAATGATGGTTAAACAAAGCAGTTGCTAAATGATGACTACTTGTTCTGGCAAATTGTTGGTGGATTGCATTCTGTCACCCAAAGGAGGCAATTGTGTTACTTTGCAATTAAGAACCAGGATTGAAAAATCTTCCGCTTGAATCTACAGCGATTTTTGCTTTTAAAATATGAGAGGTTAGGTCAGGTTAAAATGAAAAGTCCATTGCGTACTATGAAGATATCAGCAATGAGATTAATCACATAGCAGTGCAAAAATGCTTTTGAGATTATGGAGGGAGTGAAGCCAGCAAGTATGTGGAAGTACTCTGTGTCAGAATAAGAAATACTGTGTGTATGGTAGGCTGATTGAATGGAAAAAATGGATAAATGTGAGCCTAGAAAACAGATAACAACATTCTGCAAATAGTCATTTATTTAGGAGCTTCTGGGAAACAATAAGGAATTACTGCACTAAATTACAAAACATACCCACACATACAAACCCATTTTAAATGTTTTCCAAATATATTAAGAGATATTGTTGAAAGCAAAGAACATAGAAAAAGGGGACGTGATCTTGAATGAAAACCAACTAGGACAGTAGACCAATCTGACCTATTCTGACTTTTATTCATGGAAAAAGTAAAGTATTGGTAAAAGGCAAAGGAATTCAGAAATAAGTGTTGCACTGCACAATACTGAACAACTCTTCCACATTTATGAATGTTAACTGCCTTTTCAGTGGTGGCCTGTTGTTGCATCTTGGTTAGGGTATGTAACTGGAATGTATTTGTATATATTACTATTATTACTATACAGCTGTCCAGCACCATGGGTACTGTATTAGCTGAATGCATACCATTTTAGAAATCGCTCAGGGAACTCAAAACATCCGAGGCAGATACTTACATGTTTTAATTGCATCTTGCAGGAACTTCCCAAATTCATTGCAAAGCCAGTACCAACTTGATTAGTGAAACAGAGTTCAGGCTTGTCAAGTGAACATCTGGGCATGACTTCCTGGCCCCAGATAATTGTGACTCTGTATGCATGTGTATGTGTGTATCTATAATCCTTCCAAAATTCAATAGGGATATTTTTTAGAAAAAAAATTGACTTCAAATGATACCTATGAAAGACTGCAACCAGCCATTTCATTCCTGTCCAATCAAGAACTGAGCATTATATCTCAGAGTCCTTATCTTTTAATCCTAATATTTAATGAGGCTATTTTGTCTTTTGAAAGCTAAAAAAAAAAGCCCCACAAACAACCATAAAGATCTGGCAAAGGGACAGAGTGGGTAAACATGAAGAAACATGTTGAGGACTTTACTGAGAGGCCCGACTGTTTTATTCTTCCCCAAGTCATGAAACTCAAAAATAGAAACATGAAACTTTAATGGGAAAGAAGAATTCTGTCTTTGCTCTGGAATGCTTAAAAGGGGGAAGCCCTAAATTATCCAGTGCAATCTTCAACCAAGCACTAAACTTCATGGAATTTATAAAAGTCTGCTATAGAGCCAGAGATCTATTTATTGTTTTTCCCTCTGGATTTTTTTTTTTACCCATCCATAAAGTTTTCTTTTGAACCATGTTCACATAGTTCTGTCAGCAAGGCAGTTCTAGAGGCAAACCAGGAAACTCCCTTGAGTGTTCACAATCAAGAAATGCCTGATGAAAATACACAGATGTCTTGGAGAAGACAACCCTGGACTTTGAAGAGGTGCAGAATGGCCTCATAGCCGCTTATTGGTTGAGAGATGACCTACACTTTCCAAGGGATCAGCTAAGAATCTCCATTGCCGGTTCAGAACACCATCACTGTTTATGACATTAGATGCAAATCATAGGCATCTTCAGCCAACCGTGTTAGCACCAAATGATGAAATGTATATTGCACCAATTTTTCATAACTGTGTTAAACGCAGGAACATAAGAGGCAGAAATTATGTTGTGACACACATTTCAGTATGTGCTCCCTTCTCCTGCATGGATTCCTATGTAAGAATGGACATGTAAGGCCACTGCTCTGTAGGACAACTTTTTTCTATCAAAGGCCACATCTGCTCAGAGGTCAAGATTTTGAGCCTGTATGCCAAATCCCATTGTGATTTGGGGGAAGTACAACAAAATGGATGTGAAATCCACAGGTTGTGAGAAGTCTGAATCAATTACTTTGTGGAGTTCTCCAAAACTCATCCAAACTTTTAAAAGCTACCATATGTTTCAATGGTCATTGAATAAGTGGTTGTTAAATGAGGATCACCTATAGATACTTTGCCTTCACTAAATGCAGTGAAGCAATGTCATTTTGCATATACTTCCAGGCTCTACAGCCAATTGATGCCACAATTCCCTTGCAATAGTTATTGATTTGAGACCTTTAGGAATTAGAGTAAAATTGATGAGAACTCTCCTAGTTTTTCCTTCTAGCCCAAGGAACAGGAAGAATGATACATCAGTTTTCTGGAAAGCTGGTAAACCATTGCCTAAATATAGCCTAGATGACAGATATAGAAACAAATCCAATCTCTAACCATGCAACCTACATTAATAGAAAACACTTTTATGGGAATCTTACAACATATGATTTGAAAGAATTAGTATGTAGTCTGGATATAGTTTGCCTCTATCAATCCAAACTACATTTCCAGAAAATGGACAGGCTTAATCTATCAGCCTGTAACACAGTAATGTCTCTATTTAGCAGTCTGTACTACAACAGACTTCACATGGAATAAACCAAAGTTCTATGATTTATGCCATTGTTATAATTATTTCATCATATAAATTGATGCAAATTGTATTGTTTTCACATTACACAAATGACATGAATTGGTGCAAATTACATAATCTGCACAATATACATAATGACATGATACAAATTACATGAATTGATAGGATAACACACTTTCATCTGTAATAGGCATTCATTGTAACAGACTCCATTTGTGTGGTAAAACTAGGTTTCATTGTAAAAAGATTTTCTGTGACCTTGGAAACAAGCATGCAAACACAAAAATATACATACAGGAGAGTTTAGGTCAATACCATTCTTTTGTTGTCTTTTAAAGTTCCTGATTTATCATTTTACAAATAATAATCCCATCCAACCCAGAACAGCCAAGTTCAGATGCCAAGTTAGTTCAGTAGCATGTAATACTAAAGGATTTTGGCTAATACGGTGACTAATTTTGAATGATGTTATTAGATACTATAAAAGAAACAAGATTTCAGGCATAATCTGAAAACATATTCATCTAAGCAGAATTTTTCTGAAGCTTGAAAGTTTATTTGGAAATAAAAAGCAAATAGAAAGGCGTCAATGACAAATTTCCAGGTTTACAGAATGGATCCTGTGTGGATCACTCTTTCCAGGAATCAGTGAGTGCATATGATACTTAACAGCCTAAAAGTAAACTATATTTTACATTAGGCTAAATACCCAAAGGCTACATGGAGACCATACAGTTTTCTTGGCAACAGGATAGAAGTGGTTTATTGCCGTTTCTTCAAATGCGTTTCTGCATTCTAGTCTAACCCCAATGTGTTCCCTGGAAGTATCCAATCAAAAGCCTAACCAGAATCTACCTTACTTACATTCTAAGCCCAAACAAAGTTATCTATGAGCTGTGACTTGATAATATGAACAGCTGTTTGTGGTTGTGATTGTTACCTTTGAGTCAGTGTTGACTCTTGGCAACTGCTTGGACAAGTCCCTGCAGTTTTCTTGGCAATGTTTTTAGAGGTGTTTATCCTTGGCTGCTTTCTAGGCTGAAAGAGAGTGACTGGCCCAAAGTCATCCAGCTGGTTTTATGCCTACAATAGGATTAGAACTCATGGTCTTCTGATTTCTAGGTTGGTGCCTTAACCATTAAAAAGACTCACTCTATAATAGTTTAGGTCCCTTCTAATGGCACAGAGCAGCCTAACATTGATTTCTCTTTGCTTCTGGTTTCTCCATCCTTTAGAAATAGAGGTAGGCCAGTTGAAAAGTTATCTTCCTCTTGATTAGGAACCTTTGCCTTTCTGCTTGGTTCCAGTGCTATCCAGAACTACTGAATCTCTAAACTCAGCCTCATTGCCTATGTCTATTTGGTCACTGCAACAATGATGCTGTCCTTATTGGTTGTGAGCAAAATTAAGAAAAAAAGGATTGGCGGATGCTGCTAGATTTGCATCAGTTCTGGCAACAACTGTCAGTTCTTGTTAATCATGAGAAGCAGCACAAATAGATACCTGGAATGGCAGTTGAGCCACCTGGCAATTGCCTAATTAACAAGTGGTAGAAAAATAAGTCATTCCCAATGCACCTCATGCTAGAAAAGCCAGAATGAAGGATGCAAAATATTCCTCTCCCACCAAGGGCAATCTAAATAACCATGGGCAATATAATAGCCATAGGAACTGCAGCTGCATGAAATGGAACCCAGAAAATTAATTGCTAAGGGGAACAGTTGTAGCACTCATTGTAAACCCTCAGAAATAATAAATGTAGTAAAAAACAACAAACAAAGGCTACCAAGGAGAAGCAGCAAACTATCTTTTAGTAGATTTAATTGTGACATAATTAGCAGCACCCACCAAACAGAATTGGGTCCTCTGAACCAGTTAATATCACCATTCTGGGCAGAAAACGATTAGTGTGTTTTCAAGGGTGCAAAAACTATTATTAAAAACAGGTCTAACATTCTTTGAAGAAGAAAAAGAAGTAAACCCGCGTTGACATGGAGCACAGCTAAGATCTGGTACTGGGAAATGCCAATCAGGAAATATAAAGACAGATATTTCTGTGGAGGCCAGATGCCCAGTCCCTTCTGAGACTCAAAGCAAAATCTCACAACAGTGTCTAATGACCAGAGGAGAGGGCACACAGATACTGCAGTGATACTCCAGTGTGGTCAGGGAACTCCTTGGCAAAAGTTGAGCTCCCCAGCCAAGTTCCAAGCAGAGATTGTGGCCAAGGCTACTCCTAAACTAGCCAGCTGTAGATGTTGTTATGCCCATCAAAGAGCTGAATAAGACCAACTGGCTCATTGGAAAGTTGGCATGGATGCAGATAAGTGGGCCTGCGGCTGGTCAGTCATTCCTCTCTGCTGGCTGGTAAATTGAGTGCTCCTTCTTTGGGTTTCCTGGCAAAGCCAAGACAGTAATAACTCTCACATCATTTGGGGGCTGGCGGAATAAACAGAGCTTAAGTTTGGGAAAGGTAGAAGGCTGGTTCTGCCTGGCAGCAGGCATGCCAATTGAGAATTTCAGCACTTTGTCTTTTCAAGGTGGGAGGGGGCTTTTATGCTCCTCTTTTCCTTACACAGAGAATTCTGTACAGTTGATTTTAGGATAATGCAGGGATCCTAGTACTGTTAAATAATTTCACATTTCTATCAAACCCTCTGAGAAAACAACAAACATGTGAATTTCTCAATTACTTACAGGGTAATAGAATCTTGAAATCTTAACAGAATAATTCCTTGCAGAGTTTACAACCAGGGTAATTAAGGGAGATATTGCTGTATATTATATATAAATTAGACAGGGAAATTTCTCTGGTGGTTTTTCAAGATGTTTGAGGAACTTTTGTTCTTTAGCTTGGTTTGAATCTCAACTAATCCATTTAAAGCATTTATGGACAAAAGTTTTGGAGTTCCGCACTGTAGATTTACAAATCCTAGCATTCTTCACCACGTCACACGAACTGGATTCTTTCTATTAGATACTGATTCAGTGGGATAAACCTATTTTCTAGTAATATGGAGAGAAACAAAATGGCCATTTGTTCATTATTTCAATATCTTGTTTAGCTTGATAACATTCTTTCATCCCTCTTTTTCTGTATCTTTTGTTCATAAGATTTCTCTTATACTGTACATGCATGAGAAGAAAATTTCATTCCTTCTCTGCTTGGTAATCTGTCATTCAAACTATATCCCTCCCTTCTCTTAAAACCATCCCCATGGTATGAATCTGCCCTGTGGTAAGTACAGGCTTGGTAATCTGCCCTGTGGTAAGTACAGGTAAGCTACCTTTGTTTGTGCCCTGTTGTGTTTGCTTTTTAGTAGTTCCTATTGACATGCCTAATAGTTAAATTTTAAAAAGGAGAACAGTTTCCTACCATCTTTCAGTCCCACCCAGCAGAGTGGAGGGCAAACATTTTTGCTTGGCAGGTAAGATTTATGAACTCTTTGTGGGTCTAACAAATGGCATTTATATTTTGGCACATTGCTCAAGTGGCGGCTTTGGATTGGTTTATATTGGAACCAAAAACCAAACTTCTTTCCCACATCTCTGTTCCTGGTCTAATGAAACAAAAAGGTTAGGCAGACACAATGTAGTGTTTGTTTAGCTTATCATTGTAAGTTATTGCTCTATTTACTTGAGCAATTTAGCTTTGTATCCCAGTTTCAAAGGGATACAAGGCCTCATTCAGTTATTGTATATATCTTAATTTTGTATTGTGCATCAGTTTGCCGCATTTTTGCTTGATGTTATATTTTGTGTCTAATTAAAGCAGCAGCTTTCAAATGTCCATGCACGCAGCAGCAGAGAGGTTTGTGTAATATTAACAATATCTGCTCACCTGAAAATCTGAAGCTTGGATATAATGGCAGGTTTAAAGTGAAGGTGCCAAATGCTCATGCTTCTCATCTCATTACCTCCAGATAAAGGTTCTATCCCAGTAACTAATTAGGGTGTCAAAGGACATCATGACTGGGTCTTGTAATAGTTTGAAATCTTGATATCTCTCTCTTGTTCCCAATGGTTGTGAAACTTTCATTTCAAGGTAGCTGCACTCTCTGAAAGTGACAGTCCAAATAAATAAAATCCAGGTGCTGAGAGAGTTTCAGGTAGTAAATGGCTGAAACTGGACAATTTTGCCTCTACTTATTATGTCCAGGTGGCTGTACATAAGTAAAATATTGCAAGGAAGGGGACACAAGGTCATCTGATAGTAGCTATAGCACTTATATACTACTTCAAGTGCTTTACAGCCCTCTCTAAGCTGTTTACAGAATCATCATATTGCCCCCAAAAATCTGGGTTCTCATTTTACCAACCTCAGAAGGATGGAAGACTGAGTCAACCTTGAGCCTACTGAGATTCGAATTGCCAAATTGCAGGCAGTCAGCAGAAGTAGCCTGCAGTACTGTATTCTAACCACTGTGCCACATCTACCATAATTAATCATTATCCAGGTACAATATTCCAGGAGGGATCCAGACAGCATCATTTCTACACTTCCCCATTCTTTTCATTGTTTTCTAGACAAAAATGTTAAGCCAAAATAAATGGAATTTTTCCCTTTAAGTAAATGGGAATTGATTAATCCCTAGTTAGAGAAGGCAGTTCTAAGTACTTGGACCAGTCCTCTCTAACTCATTTAAGGAAACAGCCTTACTGTGTTTGTTAAATATATCAGGCTCTAAAACAGGGGTGGGCAAACTTGGCCATTTTGTGACTTGTGGACTTCAACTCCCAGAATCCCTCAGCCAGCAAA
>JAEANM010029794.1:0-10120 GCA_017656035.1 Myanophis thanlyinensis | reverse complement strand
ATCATTACCCACGGCCAGCGATAATGGAAGCTGGCTAAATCTAGGTGCCGGAAAGAACAGCCACTCGGTCTTAGCTGCGTTGAGCTGAAGTCTGTTAGACCCCATCCAACTCTGCACGGCCTCCAGGCACCGGCCCAACACTTCAACAGCCTCATTGGGGTGGTTTGGGGTAGAGATAAGCAGCTTGGTATCATCAGCATACTGATGGAAACTCACCCCAAAACCACGGATGATCTCACCCAGCGGCTTCTCACCCAGCGGCTTACACAAAAGCCACACTCACCCCAGCTCTGCAAAGGGAAAAAATGTCACAAAACAGCAATGTGATGCCACGAGTTTGACACCTGTGATATAGAAGCTCATAACAAGGGTCTCAGTGCATTGAAGAATCTAAACCAGAAGTCTGAAGGCACAATGAGATGGGCTGTGAGAAATCAGGTGGTGAATAACCTTTTTCTCCTCTTAAATCATAAATTTAATCCTAATACATTTTTCTAAAAAAACAAAAACAAAGTAGTTGTGGAAAACAAAATAAGTGCTACTGCAGCAGTTCCTATAGCTGTTTGTTAAGTTGTGAGCGTGATGAAGAAAAGACAGAGGTGATGCTGCATACAACTCTATTTTATTTCTCTATCTCTAAAACCCAGCAGCCACTAGCTTCGCGGCTTGTCTTTATATAGCCTAGCTGTCAGCATCTCGGACAATGGCAACAGGCTCTTTTCCCGCTTCTTTGGTTAGCCAATGGGCTTCAATTGACTTTCCCGCCTGAACGGTGGACCTGTTTGGAAACGGCTGTGCTCTACATTGTTTAAATATTCAACACCCCTCCCCACTGGCTGAAATATTGACCAATCTACTTGTATTGCACATACATAGTCACGCAGGTAAACAGTTGTGTCTTTGCTCTTTCTGACCTGTGTGGTTCAGTCTGTTCAGTGGCAGATGCCCTGTTGGTTGGGTCTGCTGCCATTCTGTTTTTGATTGGGGGAATTTTCTGGATTTCTTCCTTGGGTATGATGGCTACCTCTGGACCCGTTGCGCCCTGGACTCCTTCCTGGATGCTCGGTTCTTCCAGTAAGTTCAGTTTAGAGTTTGTGGGGTTTGTTTCTACTGATGTGGGTGTTTCAGTTTGTTTTGTTCGGTTTCCTCCTGGTCTCTGTATTTAGCTATTGCTACATGGTTCCCGAGTTGGTCTATATGTCGCCTCCATACTTGACCATTGTTCAGTGCTATCTGATATGACTTAGGTCCTGTCATTTCTATTATCATTGCTGGGACTCATAGGGTGCCTCCCCCATAGTTTTGACTATAAACTGCATCTCCTGGGCTGAATGTTCTGGTCTTGCCTGCTGAGTCTAATGGAACTTTGGTTAAATAGTTGGGATGTAGCCTGACTAAGGTTGTTCTCAGCTGCCTTCGCATTAATAATTCAGCAAGACATCTCCCCATAATGGCGCTCAGGGTGACATGATGCACAAGGAGGAATTTGTCTATTCTAGCCTACCAATTGTCTGGTCCTAGTTTCGTGAGGGCCTCTTTGATCTCAGACTGATCATTTTGCTTGACCATTGGTAGAAGGATGAAAAGGCACTGACAGAGCATATCTAATTCCTGGGTCAATGAGGAATGATTCAAAACCAGTGGCCATGAACTGGGGCCCATTATCCAAGACCAAGATGTCCAGGATGCCATATGTCACAAATAAGCTGTGCAGGACTCGAATGACAGCTTCAGCCATCATGGACTGCATTAACTTAATCTCCAGCCATTTGGAATATGCATCTGTTATTATCAAAAATGTCTGGCCATGGAAGTGTCCACCCAAATCAATATGAATGTGAGACCAAGGTCCCTTAGGCATTTCCCATTCTTTTGTGGGTACCGCAGGGGGGGGCGATCTGGATATTTGGCACTTATGGCAATTGGCCATCCACTCTGTGATATCCCTGTCCAAATTCGGCCACCACAAATAACTTCAGGCTAGGGCTTTCATACAGACTATTCCAGGGTGCCTCCTGTGGAGTAACTGAAACACTTGTCTACAAAGTTATTGGGGGATGATTACCCTCTCTCCCCATAGAAGACATCCTCTTTGGGAAGCTAATTCCAGCCTGCATCCAAAATAGGGCTGAAATTGTTCATTAGGTGTCCCCTTTGGCCACCCCCTCTAAACCCAATTGAGCACTTTGCTCATCGTAGTCTCTCTGATAAATTGGGTGGTGATGTCAGACACTGTGAGTGGTCCCTGGAGAAACTCCTCAATCAAGAGGATTGGGGATACTGGAGCCAGTCTTCTATGAGGTGGGGCAGAGGGCAGAGGCTTAAAGTGTCTGCATTTTGCAAGGCTTTTCCTGGCTTGTGAATCAATCAGTAATTGTATGTGGCCAGGAAGATAGTCCAACAAGTCATCCATGGAGGTAAGATGTGTTGGGTAGGCTTGTCCCCTGCCAAGAGGCCAAGGAGTGGTTTGTGGTCAGTGACCAAGGTAAAATGATGGCCATACAAATATTTGTGAAACTATTTTATTCCTGCTATTGCAGCCAGGGCCTCCTTATCTAATTGACTATAATTCTGCTCCACCGCGGATAGAGTTCTGGAGTAATAGGTGATTGATGCTTCTGTCCCATTCGGCATTGTGTGACTCAACATGGCTCCCACACCAAAAGGTGAAGTGTTGCATGTGAGGGTGACTGGCAGGTGCTCCGAAAAATGCATTAATACACTGTTGGAAAACAAAAGGCATTTTACAGCATCAAATGCTGTGGCTTCTTTCTTAGTCCAAGTCCATTTTGCCTTTTTGTCAAGGAGGTGATGGAGGGACTCTGCTACAGTAGCCTTATTAATGAGGAATGTGCCATAAAAGTTCAGCAGTCCTGGGAATGCCTGGAGTTCTGTTTGGTTGTGAGGAGTAGGGGCTTCCTTGATAGCTCTAATTTTCTGTTCTGTAGGATGTATTCCCTGGCCATCTATCAAATAGCCTAAAAATTCCATGCTTGCATTTCTCTTTTTTTAGTTTTAATCTGACTTCCCTGATCTAGTCAAGATTACTCTTAATCTTTTCATGAGTTCATGGTTATTATTTGTGGTTATAATGACATTGCCAAAATATGGCATTACTCTCAGGATACCTTGCAATAACCTTTCCATGAAACTTTGAAAAAGTCGGGGAGCTATGCTTACTCCAAACTGGAGTCTGTTGCATTTGAATGCCCCTCGGTGGGTTACTACTGTTTGTGACTCTGCAGTGCTTTCATCCACAGGCAGTTGCTGCTAAGCTGGCACTAAGTCCAGCTTGGCAAATATTTACCTTGTTCTAGTGAATGCAGTAAGTGCTGGACAATGGGAACTGGGTAAGCACTTTGTTGCAGAGCTTTATTGATAGTACATTTATAATCCGCACATATGTAGACAGAACCATCTGCTTTTATGGGTGCGACTATCGGGGTATGATCCCAAGGGGTATGATCTGTTGGTTCCAACACCCTTTGTGCAATCAGTTTATCTAATTGTTCATCAATCTTGGGTTGCAGGGCAAATGGCACTCTGCACAGTTTAAGCCTGATTGGTCTTACTTGGGGGTCTAGGTTGAAGGAAATAGGTTTTCCTGTGTACTTGCCTAGATCTTTGCTGAAGATGTCCTCGAACTCGTGAACTTGTTCCTCAATCCCATCTTCTTCAACTGAAGAATCAGTTGAACCAGGGATTTGAACCAGTTGTGCTCGAGTGGGCTTGGTAGTTTGCCATCGACTACTGTTGGCTCCAAAGGTCTGGAAAAGTTCTTAAATGTTACGCTGAAGGTTCCTTTTCCAACAATGGGAATGCTCTTCCCTTGATAATCTTTCAGAGCTATGTGCTGTCCCTTTAGATGTTCTTGCTTAAATCTGGGCACCAGCTGCTTGATGGTCTGCCATGAGACTATTGTTAGAGCAGACCCTGTGTCTACTTCCATGTGGCACGAAGAGTTTTTGATGTATATTGTTATTGTTATCTTCTTTATTACTGTGCATTTGTCTGTCCTATTATTGCTCTGTAGCCCTCACTGATGTTATCTGTTCATTCTTCCTGCCTTTTTTGGTTCTGGGTTTCTCTGAGCCTAAAATTTTTCTGTAATATCTGTGGGCCTTCCCCCACAGGTGTGAGTTGGCTGGCCCTGCAGACCCTGGCTATGTGACCCTTTCAGCCACACCTCTGGCATATGGCATCTTTGAACCTGCAGTTTGCTCTTTGGTGGCTCTCACCACAGCCATTGCAGTTTCTAGGCAACTCCTCCTTTCTAGGGTTTCTCTTTCTTTCTGTCTTTAGGTGGCAGATGTCATCCCCCTCATCAGAGTTTTCATCAGTTTCAGTGTAGTCTTGTCTTGCCCCAAAACTCTTGTTTGAAATTGGTGGGCTGTGCGCCTTCTGGATGGTCACGGTAGACTTGAGCAATGTCTCCATGGCTCTGGCTTCATCCAATGTGAGTTGTAGGGATAGATTCAGTTTTGCCAACAGTCTCCTTTGGAGTCTGGGTCTTTTACTCTGCACATGAACCTGTCTAATAGGACATTGTCAAGACCACGGAATTCGCAGTAGAGTGCAGCTTTTCTTAGGGTGGTGATATATTCATTTATGGATTCCTTCTCACCCTAGGCCCTTCGGTCAAATTGGTGATGTCACATGATTTTAGTGCAGGAGCATAGTGTGTGCACAGAACATTCTGTAGTGTTTTCCATGGTACCATCTGGACTGCTGTTGAGGCTGCCAAGGCTCTTGCTGTTTTGAATATTTCTGTCCCACAATAGCTTAGGAATAAAGCTCCTTTTCTTGTGTCCAAAAGTCCCAATAAATCATTGGCTTCAAGGAAACACTTTAAACATACTGTGTAAGAGTTCCACATTTCAGTTGCTGGGTTGAATGGACCGGGTGGATCGTGTGTTGTCATGTTCCCTGATTCTGATGCAGTTCTGTGTGTGGACTGCTGCAGAGCTCTGGCTGAGATTGTGATCAGCTCTTTTAATTTTTCTTTGAATCCCATCCTTGTCACCAGTGTTAAGTTGTGGGCGTGATGAAGAAAAGACAGAGGTGATGTTTCATACAACTCTATTTTATTTCTCAATCCCTAAAACCCAGAAGCCACTAGCTTCCCGGCTTGTCTTTATATAGCTGAACTGTCAGAGTCTTGGCCAATGACAACAGGCTCTTTTCCCGCTTCTTCAGCCAGCCAATGGACTTCCATTGTCTTTCCCACCTGAACAGTGGACCATTATTTAAATATTCAACACTGTTTCTTGGTGGTTCTGAAACTGAACTGAAGAAGTTTCTTGGTCTTTTGAAAAAGCACCATTGGGACAACCATGACCTAGATGACTGAGAATCTCCAAAGATATTCTTAGTATGATTGTAGGAGGTGAACAGGCTGAGTTGGAGGATGCAGTTAAACACATAATCAGTTTAGAGTCATTGAACAATCTCAAGGACCCAAGTCTACTTCTCCATGAAATTCACTCCATGAATTTCATTATTCTATTGCCAATTAAATTTGGTCATAGCACAGCCATGAGGGACCCAAGTCCAGCCCCACCCCAGAAGGCCCTTGACCTTTATCTACTGCCAGTTTTGTATGGACTGTTAGTTACACATATTCTTGCATACAGATAGCAAGAATAATCTCTTCATGCTTTGAATTCAACTCCGGTTCCTGATTATTTTTGCCTAATATCAATCTTGTTAATGCTCATGTGATCTTTATATCATAATGAGTTTGCAAGTAATGAAAATCAATATCCTTGATGGTTTGAACCAGTTATCTTGTCAAGCTGTACCTAGCTTTCTAAGCTGTTCCTTCAAGAATTAGAAACATTTTTTAAAGAAATACCTAGTAATTGAAAACATGAATCACAATCCCCACCCCACCCGCCCTCTGCTGTTGCCATCACATACAAAGTTTTCGGGTTCAATACAGCTAAAAATAATTCTAGAATAAAATCATTTAACGCAGCTGTTTGAAAATGACAACTTTGAATAAGCAATTAGTGGGGCTAGCTTGGTCTTCCTGTGGATAAGAAATGACTGATAAATTGCCAAAAGTAAGGAATAGTACTGTGAGAAATAGAAAACAGGAGAAAAGCACTTGATAACAGTGTTGTAAGAATAATTATTGGAAAGATCAATACAATGTCTTGTCTTCTTAAAGGCAGTAAATAACATTTTATATAAATTCCAAAGTCAACATATTTCTCCCAACAATCTGATTCCATATTTTACATTATAAGGAATATAATTATTCTGCAGTTTCATTACTAGGTAATAATTCATTTTTATTACTATTAATAAAGTTTGCCCTACTATGTTGTGAATTTTTAGGGTATTATGCAAAACTTCCAAGTCATCTCAGTGAATACCAGCTCATTCCTTTTACATGGGACACAATGCCTGCTTTAGCCTAGAAGAGCGAAAAGCTTTGTGGGACGGTGAATATGGCAATAGATAATAGAATCAGCAAAAGTGATAATCTATCTCTCACAGTGCTAATACTGTACTATGTCTGATTATTTTTACATTGCTGGTTCTTCTACTACATTTTAATCTGTTAAGTGGGTGTATAGTGCTTATTGGTTATAGTGCTTACCCTTTGGCTGTATCACAGCATTCATTCATTCATAGTTTCTAACAGGTTTTTTTTTTAAGTTTGTGCACTTAGAAGATTTGATAGATGGATCAGTGGAATATGCCATACTGTGATGGAAAGAATAATGAATTTAATTTAATGGGCATTTGGCTTAAATGGATATCCATTCCATTCTATTAATCCAATAAATAATTTTTTATCCTACAAGTTGTCATTGACTTCCAACTGGTCAATTAACAAAGTTACAACAGTCCTCCCCACTTTCAATATGGTTTAAGAGTTAAGATAGCCAGGCACACATCTTGTTGTTATGTGATTGTATTTTGGGCACTTGACAACTGACTCACCTTTATGGCTATTTGCAGCATCCCATGATCCCATGACCACAATTTGCAACTTTACTTTGGCCAGTTTCCAACATTCATTTCCAGTTTTCAGCAAAAAATGCCCATTGGGGAAAATGGATTTCCTTAACAACCACATGTTCATTTAATCATCATAATAACTATCACACCACAGAACCTGGTCACATGATATCGCAACTTATGACCAAAAAACCCGATAAGATAGTAATTCTGGGCTCAATTACATTGAAGGACTACCTGAAATAAAGTATGGGTGTTACTGATGAATTTCAGTTATATGGGAGCTGAGTAATATAAAGCAGTGGTCCTCACCGTTTACATGGATCGACAATGGTGAAGTGGAGGGGAAGGTTTTGTATGCTCATCCATTTACATGGCCCAGTTCCCAACATACCATGCACCAGTACCAACCTGAGGACTACAGGTTGGGGACCCCTGATGTAAAAAGTCTATCACTATACCAGATATTAATAAATAAAGATATCCAGGCACACATCTTGTGTTTATGTGATTGTATTTTGGGCACTTGATAACTGACTCATCTTTATGGATATTTGCAGCATCCCATGGTCCCATGACCACAATTTGCAACATTTTTTTTGGCCAGTTTCCAGATTTCACTTCCAGTTTTCAGCAAAAAATGCCCATTCGGGAAAATGGATTGGATAACAACCACATGTTCACTTAATAACCATCATGATAACTAGCATACCACAAAACCTGGTCACATGATACTTCAACTTATGACCAGAGGTGAAATTCAGCCGGTTTGCACCAGTTCTATAGAACCAGTTATTAGAAGTAAAATCCTTTTGTTTTATTCCCACTTTGCAGGGTTAATCCTGTAAAGATTAACTTTATAGGGTTAATCCTGTAAATAACAGTTCTTTCTAGCCTAATCTTTATTGCCTTGCTCACAGAAATTGCCTTTCCCCTTATTATATTGTAACTTTGGTGAAGTTTAATTCTGTCCTTGGTGATGTTTAATCCTGTGGCCACGCCCACAGAACCGGTAGTAAAAAAAAAATTGAATTTCACCACTGCTTATGACCGCAAAAATAACTGAGCTCAATTATAGTCAAGGACTGCCTGAAATACAATTTGGGTGTAACTGATGAATTTCAGTGACATGGGAGTTGAGTAATATAAACCAGCAGTCCCCCATCTTTTAATTACATAGATCAGTGGCAGTGGGGAGAAAGGGAAGGATCTGTGCATTCAATCTAATCCCATTCATGTGCAAATGAAGTTTTGTATCCTCATCCATACCCAGTAAACCAACAGACCATGCACTGGTGCCAGACTGAAGACCAGGGGTTGGGGACTCTTGATGTAAACAAGTCTATCACCATACCAGCTGTTAAATAAATAAATCTGAAATCAACATAATCAAATGCTCTTTTATTTCAATTTTGATTACATGACAGACTGCAACAAAATAAGAATTATATAAGGTAAATATCATTTGTAGATATTTGAGTTACATAGAATCAAACAACTTGATTAAATGATAATCACAAAAATATGCATGTATGCTCATTCTAGCATTGTGTACACTTGCTATTATAGGTTCAACAGAGGCATCTACAGCTAGCCATGACATCATGAAATGACAAAACATGATGTCACAATGGAAGCTGAGTTGACTGTACTTGTATCATTACATGGAAATGTACACTGGGTAGATATATCTGTGTTGTAATACCTTGATTCATGCTTAGCAACTTCTCCTCCACAACCCACATTCCTATATAAACAAAGCAATTTTGCAGAATTTATCTACCAATCAGAACATTTGTACTAAAAACTTATTTTCTTGAATTGATTAAAAATAATTCTGTATAATCCAGTATTATAGAGTATTATGAAGGAACTACCTCTATCCGAATTACACAGAAGTTTGTAAGTGTGATAGTGAAACTTCAGTACCACATGGTTTAAATAAATCTGATGAGGAATTAAAGGTCAGAGACTTTGTACCAAGATATGCTGGATGTATCTATTATGGAGAACTATACCTACCAAAGAACAGGATGCTGTTTGTAGATCGGTGGATAATAGAAAAGAGGAAGGGATGGTCAGCTTTGATTTCTAATGCAATAGCTGCACTTTTCAATACCACTATTACAGCAGTGGCAGCAGCTGCCTCAGTGCCTTCCTCATTGACTTCTATGAATGATTTGTGAACAACTTCAGATATGACTAAATCATTGTTAGTTGACATTCCAGAGAAGTCTGCCTTGCCCTCATCAAATGCATCCGTCATTCCCATGCTTCTCAGAACAGGCTTCAGGTCATATTTTTCTTCCAATTTAAATTTGGGAAAGGAGAGTTCAATTTCTCTTGGCAACATCTTCACTGGATTGATCCAGTCCATGAGTTTCTCATATGTAATTTCTCTCTCCAACTAAAATAAGATAAAAAGCATTAAAGGAGAAAGAAATTCCTGGTTATATGACACTATGACTTACCCTGATACTAACACAAGTATGAATCAGATGTTCACAATGACAGAAAAATCTTGAAAGTCACAAAAATAATATCATTCTTAGAACCAGAATAAAAAGTAGGAATATAAATGTAGCTTTTTTCAGCTCTAAATGTAGCAAAGTACATCAATTTCTAACTCAATAATTCTTTAACAAATGTGGAATATAAGCTAGATCCACCTGGCAGAGTCACTAGTTTAGAGATGTCAAACTCAAGGACCATGGTCCGAATCCAGCCTTACATCTGGCCTGCAGGGCTGGACTGGAAATAGCAAAGGACCAGCCCATAGTGCCTCTGGCAGCCAAAATGGGTGAAGCACACAGACTCTCCTGTCTCCCATTTTCAGCCTGGATGGCCTCATCCAGCACTCTGCCAGTCAAAATGGGGTGCTTGGTGGGCAGCGTGTGGGTTCCTGTACCTGGATTGGCCAGCAAGGTGCTGTAGAAGGCATCTGTCCTGTATTATCCCCCCACCCACCCAAGCCGGCCTGCAAAGGAGAACTACAATGTTGATCTTGCCCTTGAAGAAATCCAGTTTAACACCCCTGCACTAGTTCTAGAATTTTTTTTACCAAACAGCACAGACGTGTGTGTGTGTGTATGTGTGTTTTAGGGTGACAATATTTTGATTTCCCAAAAAGAGGACGAGGAAAAAAATA
>JAEANM010029793.1:0-10120 GCA_017656035.1 Myanophis thanlyinensis | reverse complement strand
GTCTGTTTTATGTGTTTGAAAAAAATAAATTAAAAAAAAAATATCATCACAGGTAATGCTAAAACAAGCATGATCAAGAAGTAAACTGTGTCTTCTGTTGGCCGTGGCCTTACTTCAGGTCTTCGCCAGGATTGTGCCTCCAGCTCGGCCTCCGTTTCCCGCCGCAGTTCCAGCGCCTCCTTGCATTCCTTGCGCCGAGGCACCTACAGCGACCAGGATTTTGACACGTACAGTTTGGAAGATGAGGATGATGACTGCTCTTTCTCCTATCACAGCAGTCACAGATACTCTCCGTCCCCCCTCAGCTCACCGCGATGCCAGTCTCCGTCCACAAACGCAGATTACGGGAGGGCCACAAATACCCGAATTCGCCCCCCACGGAGGACGGTGCAGAGCCCAATGCAAGATAGACTAAAGTATTCTTCGAATGAAGGTGTGTGCTCCCATTTCTTCTTTAATTATTTTATTTTCCTTCAACTTACTTAGTGAACAGTACGTTGTCTGGGTCCATTTACTCTATACAGAATCTTGATGGAGGTAATAGTATTAATTAAATACGCATAATAATAATCTTTCAGCGTCTCAAATTTACATGTACAGTGTAATTGTGCTGTGTTATATTTTGTAGCAATATACAAAGTATTTTCCCAATTTCTACTTTCTATCTCTCATTATTAGCCCCTAATACAACAACGCCCATATTAAAAAGTATTATGTATCTATCCATCATCCCTTATTTTTTTACTTTTTAAGCATCCCTATTAGTAGTCTTAACTTCTACCTGCGTGCTCCCGTTTCTGAATCTCACTGGGTCTTTGAACCAGCAGTTAGACAGCGGCAATTGGATTTTCCAATCCTTGTTTTGTTATCCTTTACAGAGGAACTGCGTCACAGTATGCCTAACCTGGCTAGGACCGGTCTGCGATCTTTGGAGTCAGTAAGAAATAGCCGTAGCCTGGACTCGGATTTACAGATTCCCAGTAGTCGACTCTCTAGAATCCATCAGGAATCTGTCAGTAAGTTGGCTTCTTCTTTTCAAGACTGGCATTTCAGTTGGTGTGACGACCAACGTAGGAAAGATAGCATGTTGTTTGAGAGAGAGAGATCTTAGTTTGGCACAGGTTTTAATGGGGTTGCACGTTCCCTGAAGTAATTTTTTTTTTAAGTTTGGAAGTTCTTTGGGAACCTTCTTTGTTTTTAGTTCTTAATATTGACACAGAAGTGCCTTTCACAACTTCATCTGGGAAATCAGCTGGGCCTTCTCTGAAGGAGTGTGCCCAGACCACCCGTCATTCTTAACATAGAAGTCTCTGTCTCGTTATTCTGACGTGGTTCTGCTTAAAGCTGCCCTTGAAGATTGCTCATAACTTTCAGCTCTGCAGAATACGGCAGCTTTGTCTTGATTCGATTCGAGTTTTATCGCTACGCATTTTGCCAAACAAAGTGGCTACTAATTTAATTTGCAGTGTCCAACTAGCCGTTTGAAAGCAAGGCAAATATGTGAGTAGATGAATAGGTACCACTTTTGTGGGAAGGTATCAGGCAGTGCACTGTGCCCCTCGGCCTATAGTCATTCTGACCACGGAAATGTCACTGGCTCCCTCGGCCCCTTAGAGCTGGACACAACTGGACAGGAAGAGAAACTTTTACCTTTTAATTTGTGGAATTCGATTGAGAGTTTGACTTCTCTAGCCCTCTATGGCCTTGGATCTGCTTCAGCCATGTGAATCTGCCTGAAATTTTTTCTCTCCTTCTGACCCCTTTTGGATAGGCTCCCCAAATAGACCCAAATCTTCTATTTATTAATAAATACTGTCTCCGTTTCCCCTCCCTTCTTGCTTTAAGGTCTGACTCCAAATAAACTCCGCTATTCTTCCGGTGCTGGGCAGTCCCCTCTGACAGTCCGACAGCCTGTGAAAGCAGGCCCTTGCGCTAACGCCCTCCTAACCCCACGGCAGCCAGGGAGAGCTGCCGGCTACGCTAGTCCGGCTGGCCGTGTCCGAAAGCTACAGTCTTCCACGCTGAACAACCCAAGTGCTTCGAGTAGCGGCGGTTCAGGGTATCGGAGCAACAGCGTGGCCACAGGAGCTAAAAGCTCTCTTCCTAAAAATAAAACAACGGTCGCAGGAGCATCCACTCTGAAGAGCAAGTTGAGCCAGCCAGCCAAGAGGTGAGAGACTTGAAAGCTCATATAGATGGTGTACTTGAGTTACAACAGTTCCTCTAATGATGGTTTAAAGCAGGGCTGTCTAAACTTGTGGCCCGCAGGGTGGATGCGTCACATGCTGGCCCTGCCCCCGCCCGGTTTAGTAAAAGGGAAAGAAGTCCCTATACGTCACGTGACGTCCCCGTGACGTGAGCTTGACACCCCTGGTTTAAAGTTAACAACGGCACTGAAAAAAGTGACTTGTGACCATTTTTCACACTTGTGACCATTGCAGCATCTCCATGGTCATGTGATCAAAATCCAGGCACTTGGCCACTGTCTCGTATTTATGACGGCTGCGGTGTCCCAAGATCATGTGATCCCTTTTTGCAATCCGTGGGGACTTAACCGTGTTGCTAACTTGACAACTGCAGGGGATTCATTTTAGACACGAACCACGGCAGGACAGGTTGTGAAATGGGGCAAAGCTAATTTCGCGAATGTCTCGCTTAGCAAGAAGAAACGTTGGTCGTACGTCAAGGACTACGTGCGTTTGGATTTCAATCTGAAAACTTGACTGCTGCTTTGTGTGCCTGACTTTGCCATCAGCATGGATCTCTCAAGTGCCTTTTTCCAGCTCCCAGATTGCTAGAAACGGAGCCAATCGAACAAAAATCAGAGAAAGACGCCAGCTCAAAACTGGAAAGATTTCCCTTAATTCTAAATAACCCGCTTCCCCCACCCTTCCTGTATCTCAGTTTCAGACTGGATCTAGGGAGCACCGCCCAGGATTGCCCTGTGATGCATTTCGGAGGCGCACTTGAGAGTAACAATCAACTTGACTTGCATTGTCTAGACCTCTTAGGATTGTTCTTTTAAAAACTTTTTTTTTTTTCTAATCTTACGTTCTACTACAAATAGAGTCTTGGTCATATCTCTTACTTTTAACAATTTATAAAAATCCAGTAATAATAATGATAGTGCACATTTCTTTTATACTGCTACAATCGTCCATCCTTTGATTATTCAATTTATACTCCTTCATTAGTTATTCAGTATTGCTGAATATTATTTTTATGCCAGTCACCTGCTCGTATCATAGTGTTAAAATGAATTTAATGTTATCAATCACCCTCTTACGTTTTGCAAGGTATGTAGTAAATATGGTTAATCATATTATATTTGTAGTAAGATACATGATATATAAGACATGGTGAGTGACATAAAAATGTATAACTTGTAAAATGTTCCTTTAAAAACTTTATACCTTATCTCATTTTATTCTGCAGCGATCTAACAGACTAACGAGCCAAAACAAATAGCGGAAGATACTTGCTTTTACAAGTAAATATCTTTTTAAGACTAGTAACCAATAAGGCTGTGTTAAGTGTCCTGTCTTCTGACTTACTGTTTGTTTAAAGCATTGTGTAAATAAAATGTCTGTCTGTACATCCCAACAGATATCCAAAGGTGAACGTATCTGTGGATGACTCTTGGAAAGATGGATGTTATTGAACCAAACCAAAAAAGAGAACAATGGACATGTTTGTTGGGTTTATGTAACTGGACAACAGCCCAGCTGGCTGGGCAGGAGGACATGCTTAAGGGCCTCCGTTTCCTCTCCATTGTCACCACGCTTGACCAACTGGAATGATGAAACTTGGACATTTGCTTTGCTTTGTCTTGACAATGGACCTTGATGGCTTTCTCTTTTTTTGTTCCTGCTATTCTAGTCTTACTGCTGAGCCTTGATTTACAGTAGTTCTTGTACCTGAAGGTACAGGTGTGACCCGAGACACACATTGGAAGGTTCGTTCATGGTACACACAAGGAAGGAGAAGGGATAGTAACGCTCCTGTGGCGATGAGACATTTCTGAGTCTGTGGAGTTTGGGGGTTTTTTGGTTTTTCCTTTGCAAAAGGCAGCTAGATAAGGTAACCATAATTAGAAATGACTGTTTCTTATGTCACTTGGTGTAACTTAAAAACTTTTCTAGGAAATTTCAGAGGATTTTTTTTTACTTGTCCTGAACAGGTATGTATCTTCACTACTTTTATTATGAAAGGTTTTTCTTTAAAAAAAAAAAACAATAGCTAGTGCATCGTCTGTCACAGGAGAATGTCTTAAAGCTTGGTATCCCCGTTGTCTCCGAGACCGTGTTATGTGCTGTTGCCTGCAGGGCTGATGTTTGAGGTCTTAATTTACCCATTTGCTCTCCTCCTGATCTTTTAGCCAGGCAAGTTTTCGTGCGGGTTGTTGTAGCAACACCTTTGCCGGCTGGAAAAAAAAAAAAAATGCACTTGGAAGTTTTCCGTTCCCTCATGATCGTCATTTAATCCCTTGATACTAAAATCTACCTTTCGGCTTTTGTACAAGTCTTTTCTACTGTCCGTTTTTTGGGGGGTGGGGGTGGGAGGTTTGTTTTTGGATGAAGGGACTTGTTTTTTAAATTAAATCTGTGGCTCCTGGAGTTTGCCAAATGCAAAGATACAATCATAACCTGGAAATGCAAACCGGCCTGCCCCACCAACTCTACTTCTTGCCACCAATGTGACTTGATATTGTAGTTAAATAAATGTGAAGGGGGCTAGTGTTACCTTGTCTTTAGTAGCAAAAAATTGCGTCCTGCTGCTTTCTTTTACACAGACAGACATACGGGCAGTCCTCGACTTAACAGCAGTTCATTTAGTGACTGCTCAAAAGTTACGATGGCACTGAAAAAAGTGATTTGTGGCTGTTTTTCACACTTAATGACCGTTGCGGCATCCCCATGGTCACGTGATCAAAATTCAGATGCTTGGCAACTGACTCATGTTCATGATGGTTGCAGTGCCTCGGGGTCGCACGGTCCTGTGACCTGATAAGCACATCCAATGGGGAAAAGCCAGATTGGCTTAACAACCAGGTTACTACAGTGATTCACTTAACAGTCAACTGCAGGGATTCAAATGCAAATTGTTTTGTTTGTGTAACAAATCACCTTGTGTAACCAAAGTGTTAACAAATGTCTCCCTTAGCAACAGAAATTTTGACCTCAATTTCGGTTTAAGTCGAGGACCACCTGTAGTAGACACTATCCTAAAACAAGAAAATTAATGTCTTCTCTCAAACAAGTCTCATTAATGTTGGGGGAGAAAAAATACACTGACCCTTAGCAAATGCATCGGTAATGTTTTGATATAGTTAAAGCTGAGGTGGTGACCCATAAAAACACACAGTGAGAATTCATGAAGCAATTTTAAGCTTTCCTGTTAGTAATTTGCCAAATGAATGAATACTTGCTACAGTTGGACGGTTTGTATTTGTTTCCTGGACGTTGGGCTGAGTGGTTTCCTTTTGATCCAGAAATGTTAATAACACTTAATTGTAGTCGCACGGACTTAATCAGAAGGTATAACTACTACTTGCTTGAAATACTTTGTGAATGAGCTCACTTGGTCATCTCCTGCAGTAGGATGGAGACTTTAAACGAGAATGGTCTCTGTGCTTGCTTTTTATCCTGTCATACTTCCTTAAATAACAGCAAATTTTTTTAAAAAGAGATGGATCAGCGGGTACTCGGAGTGTTTTCAAAGGGTAATCAGACAGTAGAAGTAAGTAAAGACAATATGTAAACAGAATTTGAACATGCACACCATAAAATGCTTTTGCCTAGTCAGAACGCACCCTGAAAAAAACAGCTATTAAATTATAAGCATTACTGGATGTTTACTTGTTAAATATAAAGGCTGGCCGGTATTGGATTTCAGGTGATGAAACCATTCTTTAAACAAAATTTTGTTTAACTCAGAACAAGGTTATGGGCGAAAAACCACTTTGGACCGCCATTATAATTCACACTGGTGGTAACCTGTCTATCCAGTTTTGCTGGCAGTGGTCCTGAAATTGTTTGCCATGGCTGCCTTCTGGCATTCCCTTCTAGCTGATGGTCTGGATAGTCTCCAATCCAAATACTGTACAACCCGTCACAGTCGCAGCCAGTCAAGAGCAGAGAGCTACTGCCACCCCATGAAGCTCATAGCAATGTGGAAGTTCTTAGATAAGAGCTCAGAATAAGATCTGAAATAAGCCCAACTAATGATTTTCCCTCCCCTACTTCCGGATCCTTGTTTCTCCAGGACTTTAAAAAAGAAAATATTTGACGAGGACAAACTGAATATCAATTGTTTGCAATTAAGTACATTTATTTAAACAGAGTTAAATTTATTTTACAATAATGCATCAGTGCATTTGATTAAAAGAGGAGGAAGCAGTTTACAGAAAGGCATTCAAAATGATAGAAAATTAACCACTGCTATTGACATTTTTTTTTTCTTAAAACTTGCACAATTAAGGTTGGCTTGTTTCCTGCAAAGACATTTAATGGGGAAGACCACGACTATAGGAAACAAGGAGAGGTGCACCAGTTTTACTCTGCAGTATGCTGAGGAGAGCGAGCAGAGACTGTTTAGAAAACTAGGATAAGATCATAAAATGCCAACAACTGGGGGAAGATTAAGAATCTTCCTATTTTAAGATTCGTCCTCCTTTACATTATGCGTGAATGGGAGAGGGATTAAAGTTTTTTTAGCAAGTCATTTATGGCAGTCTGAGATTAAAAATTGCTTTTTGAATACTTCATGCTTTTGCTGTAACTTTTCCCTTGAAAAAAATCAGTAGCTTGTGGGGATGATCCCATTCAGGAAACACCTGCCTCTTGTGGTTTTTTTTTTTGAGCTGGGCACGATAGCTCCACCATGGCTCAAAGACAAAAAGGCAGTCACTACATCTTGCAAGAGCGCGTGATCCTTTGGAGGTGCTAAAACAGCTTTTGGACACACCTCAGGAGAAGCAGCCAGCACGAAGCACCCTACAGAGTTTGAAAGGACATTCCAAACTAGACGAGAAGGATAAACCAAACCCAAGACACCAAAAATTACAAATAGCAGCAATGTTACAGCAACATTAATACTATACATTTACCAGTCACTCAAGTTGAAAAGCAGAACACACACACACACCCCTTGCCCGACGGAAGGGCCCACGAAGATAGCTTCGAAGGGGAGAAAAGCCGCACGGCCTGTCATGAGTTTTAAGAAAGGCACTGCAGGGGAAAAGAGCCGTTTCAGTAAAAGAGCCGATCGCACCTCTGGGCTGGGTCTGCGAGTAAAGAACCAGGTTGGCTTCAGTGGTCCCCTCTCATCTCCTTCAGCTCCCCCAACCTGCTCCACCAGTAAAGTGCAAAGCATGAGAATGCAAATACTTAAAAAGATACCTCCCCATTTGTCCGTTGCCCTTCCTCTCTCCCTTCAGGAACTCCTGCTGTTTCGGAGAAAAAGATCCTTTGGGTTTGGAAGGAGTACAACCTTACAAGGTGATAAGGCCCAAAAAAAAAAGAGCGTCCTGGAAGGATGAAGACTGAAAGTCCACATTGGATGACATTACATTCCTGTGTGCGCGCATGTGTGCTTCTTTTCATGGGGTGGATTGGCTCGGGAGTGGGTGCTATTTCTGCACGCAGTTTGGCCAGGAGAGGCCCCCGCAGGCAGCCGACACAATGATGTAGATGATGACCTGTGGGGGAGAAAGCATTTAGGGACTTCAGTCCTCCACGGATCACCGCAGGAAGACCATCTGTAGGATAGTTCCTTGACTGCAACTGCACTGCAGCAGAAGCCGCTGCCTTGCTATTTTTCTCGTTCAAATGATGTCCTCCCATAAGGGAATGACAGATCTCTTAAAGGTAAAAGGTTCCCCTCGCACATATGTGCTAGTCGTTCCTGACTCTAGGGGGCAGTGCTCATCACTGTTTCTAAGCCGAAGAGCCAGCACTGTCTGATGATGATTCATGTGGTCGGCATGACTAAACGTCATGGGTACACCACACGGAATGCTGTTGACCTTCCCACCAAGGTGGTCCCTATTTTTCTACTTGCATTTTTTTACGTGCTTTCGAACTGCTAGGTTGGCAGAAGCTGGGGCAAGTAACAGGAGCTCACTCTGTTGCGTAGCGCTAGGGATTCGAAGCGCCAAACTGCCGACCTTTCTGATCGACAAGCTCAGCGTCTTAGCCACTGAGCCACCGCACGCCCTAATAGATCTCTTGCTTCCCATTCATTCATTTATAGACCCAGCACAAGGATAAAAGGACATAGAATGATTTCCTTTTATAGCTGGCAAGAGTTCCTCCCCTTCATTAAAAAAACAACAATAAAACCTTACGATTGATACGATGGCGACTATGATGGTGAGCTTGAGGTTCTTCATGCACATTGCTCGGGCCAGGTTCCTACTGGTTGTTTTGAAAGTGACGGACTGGAGGGAAGGAAAAGAAGCCCAGGAGAGTATTTAATGCAGAGCGCACCCAGCCTGTCCGGAAGACAGTATCAGTTCCTCCCCACCAAAACGGATGCTACGTTAATTGTTGTTTTAATTCAAATTTCCAATATATCATCTGGAATGCCTTTTCATTTTTTTTAAACTACTTTTTTTTAAAGTCTCCTATCCAAATAACTATGTTTGATCTTCGCTTCAAGAGCACACAGCAGAAATAACCACACTGCCCTCTGTTGGAGGTTCTTGATTAAGGCTTTGGAGACAGAACACAGATAGTCCTCACTTAACGACACTAATTGGAACTCACTAGCCTGCATGGCCATTAAGTGAAACATCACATGACTGCTTAAGGACAGCAGTTCTGGCAGTCCCAGTTATTGTCGTTGGGCAACTCCTAGGATACAACCTGAATCCAAGTTTGCAGACTGTTCCCACTTCAATCTTTCTGCCCCATCTCTCTCCTTTTGGCCACCATGCCCTGCCTGCCACCAGACCCATTGCCCTTGAGGGGCAGTTGTAAATGCAGAGAGAGATCCGAGTTTTGTTCATGTACCTGTGGGCTTCAAGGACTGCCCTTAAGTTCATCAGCAGTCGTAACTTCAAACAGTTGCTGAAGGAATGGATGTTAAGCAAGGAATACCTGCATTCCCAACTGCTGATTTTTTTTAGGCAATGTTATTCCCAAGAACAGCTGCCATTGCCTGGGTTAGCCTGCTTGATTTCTCTCCGCAAGGTCAAAAGATGGCCAACTACCACATGTTAATTTTGCTCTGTAAATTTGGGCCGGATAAATAGAACTCTGGTGTTGAAGAAACATCTGGTTTTTACTGTCTCAAATATCAAAATTAGAAGACCCTTTCCGAAAACAAGTGCTCCGCCTTCTAAAAGGCAGCTGGTTCAAAGACGGACTTGCCTTGTATTTGTTTCTTCCCCAACTAATTCTGCAGGACTCCCCTTAAGACAAGAGCCGATCCTAAAGAATTTGCCCCACCATCTTCAGAACTTACCGAATCCACAAGATTTTCCGTTTTGTCTATCAGCAGTTCCAGCTTTTCTCCTCTTTGAGCTACCAGATCTTGGGATGTGAAAGGGAAAAAGCAATGATAAAGAGTTCCAGTGGAAAAGCAACTCTTCCACAGCGTTTTCCTAAACCACCAAAAGGGAGTAAACAGCATTGCACTGTCCTTTCTTTCTAGCCCAGGTACTTGATTTAATGACGCCTGGAACAAGTGCCTTAAATTAAGAGTTTGGGAGTCTGGGGCACCCCTCAGAAGCCCACAGAGCAGGGGTGCCCACACTTTTTTGGCTTGTGAGCTACTACTACGACTGGACTAGCCACGTCTGCATGGACAGGACCACAAGCCCTAGAATTCCTAGTGGCCGCCTTTGTACTTCTGGCTGTGAAGCTGATGAAAGTGAAAGTGCCGCGGCTGTCCCACTCCTCACTCCTCTCTCGTGCTTTGGCCCTTTTGCTCCTGAAAGGAGAAAGAAAGGCCTTTTCGCTTTCAGGGCTGCTTCGGATCCTCGGCACAGGGAAGGAAGACCCTCTAGCGAAGCGTGTGGGTAGATTGCGGGAAGACAGTGTTAGAAGTTAGCACCCACCCCTCTCCTAGAAAAAATGAAATATTCCAGGAAATATTAAAAGGCAGAATATTTCCC